>JAJKFJ010021559.1:0-11926 GCA_027382625.1 Tetmemena sp. SeJ-2015
TCGAGTAGTGAGGCTGGAGGCCTTCTGCGCTCCAGGCTCTCGTCGGCATTAACAAGCTCGAGTCCTTCCTGGCATTCCCCAAGGACTCGCTCCATGCCTCATGTTCTAATGGATAATCTTTCAATCCACAAGAGCTCCAATGTTCAAGCTACTCTATCGTTAACTTATTCAGTACTTACCCCATGCAACTACTCAATAAATCAATTCAAATGGTTCTGGTGAGAGACTAAGCATGAGTAGCGCAAAGCTACTTTACCTCAACTAACTCAACCAAGAGTCCCTTCCTCTCCTGAGTATATCCTCTTTGATAAAATTTAAGTTTTAAGTTATCACACTTCCTCAATTAACATCAATTACTTCCAATTTAATTTATGAAAGGTTTTTTAAAATATAGTTTAGAATTTTATATAAATAAACTATAATATTATGAAAGGATCTGTGTTAGGAAATAAAATAAAATCAACAAATTAAACTTTAATCTCAATATTTTTCATTAACCAAAGAAAAATAACTGTCAAATTATTTTATTTTTCTCAAATTTATAAGATATATCTCCAATAAATTATAATTTATTCATTTTTCTTAATCAAAATAACTTATGTTGTAATGAGATTAGCTATCTCTGTAAGGAATAAAAATTTTATTTTGTTTAGTTGTGTTTAATTTTAAATTATAATCAAGATGAATTGATTTTAACTTAATCTTTTTATAATTAAACTATCAGGTATAATTTAAACTATTTGCTTCTTAATTATGAATATTCAATTCTTAATTTGCAAAAAATAATTTAATTTAAATCAAAAAATCTAATATTATTTAACTAACTCAAGATTCTATAGAATTTGAATAAGTAGAGAAAATTAAATGAACTTAGCAAAGTATTTTTTTATTAAATTAAATTTAAAATTCAATGTATCTTCTTCAAATTATTGCATTAAAAAAAGATAGAGTTTTTATAATAGGAATTAGAATATATAAGTTTAAAAATTAAGAATTAAAAACTTATATAAGATGAACGCGAATGCATTATCATAGATAGTTTTCTCCTTAAAATAACTAATAATTTTTAGTCTTTCATAATTGTATTTCGAGAATTAAATTTGCAAATTTCAGGGGAAAGTTTGAATATGCTTCTCTTGGTAAATTTTTTCATCTATTTTCTCTCTAGTGTTAGATTATTGCTTTCTTCTCTGAAGTGCTATTCTCTGTTCGAAGTTTAATTCTCACTGTTTTCTATTCATTCCTCTCGATTGATGTCGACTTCCTGCATATTATGCACCTAAATATCTCTGATCCCTATTAAATGCTTCTTCAGTAGAAGGTATCTCACTAACGAAATGATTTAACTTCCAATCCCTAATCTTTCCTAAACCTTTATTTACAATACATATAAGAAAGCACCTAAATAGATAAATGGAATAAATGGAGTTATGTCAGATGCTCACAGATGGAATTCTATAGTGATCATTATTCATCTCTCCAATTCGCACCAACTATCTCGCCGATTCGAACCATCGACCTTGCCAATTCACACTTATCAATCAGCCAATTTGCACCTCCTCCTCTCAACGCCAATCAATAGTATTTACATTTAAAGTAGTTGTGTCTTATATTCTCCTTTGATTCAGCTACATTGTAATGAGCATTGAGCCTACTACTTTACTGAAGCCATAAGGGTAGCAGAGTGAATGTCATTATGAATCAGCTTTTCATGTAATCATTCAGTTAACTTTTTCCATCTACTTGTAAAGATATTTTAGGGCCCTATATGTTATAAGGTACTCAGAAGATGGTTAAACTAAAGCCATTGCTTTCAATCTCTAGATTTACAATCCTTCTATTATCGTGTTACTAATCTAAACTCCAATTATAATTAAGGAGTTACTAATTAATCAATAATTATTCTAATGAAAATAATTCTCGATAAAGAATTTTTATTCATACTATAATAGTTCTTACTCTTATAATACCAAGCTTAAAGGTATTCTTACAAGTTTAAGAAGTTGAGTGAGTAAAATAGCTACTGTTTTTATCGAAATTATCCTCAGACTAGAATTCAATAACACATTTTTTGGGGGAAGTAGATGCAGTTGATCTGAAGTTAATTAGAAAATTTGTATCTATCTTAATTGAAACTGGATTTATATTCTACTATTTTGTAAAAGTATTTCTCAATCAGTGTCCTTTAACACTCCCATTTGAAATAGATAATTAAAGATATTGAGTTATGCTAAGGAGGTTGATTTATGAGGATATTGGGATGAACTTGATTATTTGGCTAAATTAAGTAGTTGTCTCCATCAGGATTAAGAACGATATTATCTTTTGCTCGAAGAAAATTTGGTTTGGCTTTGCTTTTATTTTAGTAAGAGTTCACCATTTTAAAGTAATCTGTCTAGTTATCCCCTTAAATTGTTCTACTCTAAATATATTAAAGATAAATTAAATTGAAACAATTTAATCATTCTAAATTATTAAGCTTTTAGTTTCTCTCTAATATAAGCTGTTTATTTATCAAATTATTTATATTTTCTTCTTTATAATGTCAGATTTAAAAATATCAGATAATTATGTTGATATTTTAGAGACAATATTTGCTCAAAATTATTTTACTTTATAAATAATTCTTGCTTCTAAATTTTATTAAAATGTGTAAATTATATATATTTTATAGACTAAAGATCTTACCTTTTATATGTTTTTGACAATTTATAGAAGCGCTCTATATTATGAAAAAATTATCTTACATTTAACCAAAGATAAAAAAATCTAGAGCATCTAAAAGATTATGAAGATAAAAATTAGGATAATAAAATCTCAAATTAATAATTACTATAACCAACAAAAATTGCCTGAAAACTGGATAATGAATAGAGCGAGCATGAGAAACATCTACCTTGAAGTAAACGGAGTCAATTCTCATTTCGGCTACTCTGAAGTTTCATATACTGATTCAGGTTTCCGCCAACTGTCCTCTTCTAGGTAAAGTCGAGATGCCAACACTTGCCTTGAGGAGGGGAGGAGGCCTCCATCTCTGCTCGAACCTTCCCTTCACGAATGCGAAGTCTACCTTGACTTGCCGTAGCAAGAATGATGGGAACGACTATTAAAAAGGAGTAATTCTTGAGTAATGTGCTCTCTGCCTTTGAGGAGCTAAGATCAAGCTCTTAAAGTGGCCTCATCAGCGATATCGTTATTTTGCATGAGCTCCTCACCTTTAGTAGGTAATAGTAAATGCATCTAAAAGTAATGAGTATGAGTAATAAATAACATTTTTATCTTAGAACTTGTTCCAAATTCTTTAAAATTATTATAATTAAGATAACTTCTAAGAATGTAATAATATTAAACAAGTGTAGTTATATAAATATATTTTGTTATAATTAAATTGGAGAAGATGAGGAGTTGATCTGATGATTTAGTTAAAATAAAGTTTGCGTAAAAATTAACTGGTCTTATTAAACGAGTTATCTTTGCTTGTCTATGCCATAATGAGAGGAGACTAATTATCATTCAAATCAAACTTTAATATAAATAATACTTAAGATATTATTTAACAAAAGATCATATAAATATTTTATTCAGAATATTTTCCATAAAGATATAAGATAAGATTAATTAATTAATTTCAAAATTAACTTTATAAAAATGATTTTGACTTAAATTAAGGGAATTTTCTAATCATAAGCTAATTGTTTTTAATGGATATAATTAGGAGTTAGTTGAATGAAGCTGGTATGATGGTGATTATTGGGGCTATGTTCATCATTAAATGATAAAGAGTCGTTCATTTTAGCAAAGTTTATTTTACTCTCTATCTTTTGTACAATTTTCTATTTTACTAATGGAAGAATAAAATTTTAAAATTTAATTTTATTTGGAATTAATAAACAGGTAATGTATTATTCGCCATCACTAAGACTAAGCAGCTTCGAGCCTTAAATGGACTTATCATAATCTCCCAAAAAGAAAGCTTTTCCTAATTAAAATCTACACTACAATTCTAATTACACCATGCTAAAGTAAAATCTGATTAAAAAATAAATTATAAATTTTAACTGTCAAAAGTTTATAATAAAAATATTCGTGCTTACAAAAAAGAAATTATCACATTACTTTAAATAATTAGAGGAATGATTAAAATAAATTAAAGGAAAGATTAAGAAGATCTTCTATATCCTTTTAATCATAAAATTGATGAGAAAGAAGTATTAGAATGATAATTATTTTTAGTGATTTTAGGAGAGCCTTAAAAATTGTATAAAATAGTTTTTAAATTGCCTTTTTTTTCTCAGAATTACATTCTCTGAGTATAAGGTAAAATTTTTGATTGAAAATGGAAAATTAATTTAATGAACTTAGGATAAATTATAAATATTTGTTCATAATTCTAATCCTACTGTTATCCACCCAGGCTTCAAATTGATTTTTCTCCAAAATAATTAAATTTTAGGAACCCTTTGGGAAGTCGCTTTCAATCATTTCTTTTATTTATTATGGGTTCTTCGAATTAGAACCAACTTATGGCATAAGGATATCTTTAAGTTTGAATATTGCATTGTTATGTGGAACGATTTCTTTAAATCCAACAATAAATGATGCTTTACAGTGTCTAAGGTGATAACCCGACGCATTTTTAGTGTGAACTATTTTACATTTCTTTATCCAGATAAAGCTATCATCAATTATAAATTAAAATTTATTACTTTAAGTTTAAAAATCTTACCTGCAGCCCCTGTATAGCATGAATACTATTGCATCAGTAAATTTCCTAGATATCCGCCACATAAAAAGATAACCTTCTTCTCGTAGATCTTCGATTGGCAAGCTAAAACTTCTCGGAATAAGTTGAGTTTAATAGGTGATAAAAGTCTTTTACTATTTTTCTTTCAAAGTTAAAGGGATGGATAATTTATCATTACTGCGCGGAATTTACTTTATCTGTATCTCTTTTTTAAGGTAAGACATATATTTCATCAATCCAGGAGTATAAACATCAGCTTTTATTTCAACTTAAGGAAATATATTATTTTTTTCTTAGGTGATTTTTTAATTATGCTCATGTTCTTTTTAAGAATATAAATATGCCTAATTTGCAATTCTGAGAGATATGTGCTCCTCTCATATATTTTTGTATATTTGATTAGCGTTTTTAGTAATATTTTGGCAAATTCTTTCTTTCTCATACTTCTTTTGATGTTCCTTGACAAAATTCTGAAAATATTTATTGTAATTTTGCAATGTATTTACTAATTAAATCTTGTTGAGATTTTCTATTTAATTAAAGTAAGTTGCTTCGAAATATTTAAATTTTCAATATTTTCATTCTTGATTTTAAGTATTTCTGCTCTTATACTCTCTTCTGAAAAATATAATTCTCTTCAATATTTTTGTCTATTCCTATTTATGGTTTCTGGCTAATTCTTGGTGGTGATTGATCGATTAGATAAGCTACTAATACTTTCGGTTCTCCTTTAAACATCCTCTTATTTCTTAACTATTGCAGTCGCCATCCTCTAATATCTATAAATTGTGAAGTCTTAGCATTTAGGGCAAATTTTAATAGCATAATTTTTCTTAGAGAAAAATCAGGTTTAGAGAGGTTTGCATCTTATGCTAAGATTTTTCTGACTTCAGAAATTTAATTTGAATTAAGTGGTTACATTGTGCTCCTTTCTTAAACGTATAACTTTATAAAAATATTTCCATCTATATTTTTCCTCTTAGATCTCAGAAAAATATTGTGAATTTCCAAGAAATTTAAATATATTACCTATTTCCTCTTTTGCAGATTAAATTTCCCTTTGAAACTTAAGCATCTCTCCTGCTTGAGGATTACAGCATTCATCTATAGAAGGTTTTATTAAATTTCTAGAATATGGTAATTCTTTTCAAGCTCTTAATTTTTGTCCTTTTAAATATCATTATCGTCATTAAAATTGATCCAAGAAGTTACGTCTTTGAAAGTATAGTGCCATCCAAGAAGCTTTCAGTTTATTTACCTTCTTTCTAGGATTTTAGAGATATTCCCCTCTTAGAAGGGATGATATTTGCCTTCTTATTATTTACTCATGCAAATTTATTTTCTCCAAAGAGGCTTGCAAATTTTAATGAATGAAGATCTCTATTTCACAAAACTATTAAGTTTGAAGAAAGATGCTTATCTAAGTCTATTTATTTTCATTTTTATCTATTTCTAATTCTTCACTACTCTAAGATTAGCAATCTTGCAACTTACTATCAGCCTTCTTATGAAAAAAAATCATAATTTTCTCTTTAATAATCTTTGTGATTTCATCTCTGGCTCTGATGTTTTACTATACGCACTCTTTCTCTTTAAAGAAATCAAACTCATGTCAAGGAAATCTCTTTTATAATAGGGTTTTCTTATTTATTAACCGTGATATTATTTTTTTAAAAAAAATATATATTTCATATAAATAAAAAGAGATAAGAGCCCTCCACAAAGTCTTATTAAAGGCAAGAATGAATTTCTGTAACGTTTAAATTCACTCAAATCAGGAGAAGATTAGTAATAAAAAAAGCTGTAAGATTTTCACAGCTAAGAGTGTATTTTCTGAAGAGAATTATCAATGGACGAAAAGAGATAAAATAGCTATAGCTTAATGATTTAGAATCTCAAGATAAATGATTTTATTCTCATTGCAGTCCCTCAAATAGATGGACGAACAGCAGGGAATTCATTAACTATCTTAAAGCTTTCAAAAAACTTTTTTACTTTTTCGAACAATGCGATTGGGTTAATCTAGACAAAAATGAATGTGTGAAGTTATTTGTCTATTCACAAGGATGGCGCTTGCCAATGATCATCGAGTACAAAAAGGCGAGGTTT
This sequence comes from Tetmemena sp. SeJ-2015, assembly GCA_027382625.1. NCBI lineage: Eukaryota > Ciliophora > Spirotrichea > Sporadotrichida > Oxytrichidae > Tetmemena > Tetmemena sp. SeJ-2015. Next base: position 6,854 of record JAJKFJ010021559.1, read on the forward strand.
GAAAAGTTTAATTAAAAGCAATACTAGATAGTCTAGATGAGAAAAAAATAGATCAATATCTAAATTAGACACTTTAGTTTTTCTGGTATGTTCTCACCCTGTAATTATTTTAGAATTAAAAGGAAGATCAAAATTTCTTTTGTAGAATTTTTTAAGCCGCAAGAGAAATCTCAAAGAAATTAAAGAAGTTAAGCAAGAGGAGAGTCTCTTGAAATCGAGCAAACAATAGTATCTCGAGTAAAACAAAAGAGTGAGACAAGAAGTTAATGAGCTACAGCAGAAATTAGACGAGCTTCAATATTACTAGCAGCTTATAATGTAGCTTCATCATGCAAGGATTATTAATGAAGATAGTAATCCTTTACCTAAGAATCAAAATTTAATAAGATGAGAAAAATACACAATAATTTATTTAATACAATTTTTAGTAAAAGTTAATTAACAATTTTTCAATTTAAGGATCGCAAAGCTATAAGGCCTAATAATGAAACTTAAAAAGGATTGTTTCATTTAAAAGCTCTAATGATGGCTCTGGTCGCTCTCTTATTCAAATATAGAGCGGTGTTATTTAATGATTTATAAACATCTTTAGTTTTTTGCTTATTTTCTCTAAATATCTTAAAATGAGACCTGAGATCAAAGTGAGCATTCTTAGTAGCTTTTCTTGGATTATGAGTTCTTTTATCATTATCTTTATAATTAGTTGGCCTCATTTTGATAAAAAATGTAGGAAGGCTCGCGTGATTCATTCAAAGACTTAAACTCTTCTATTTTAAGTATTTTTCAAGGTCTTAATTGTGACATTGAGCATCATCTTTGCCTTGTCAATTAATTTGGTGTGTTCAGCTCCTTTATATAAAGAAGGTCAGCCTAGCTTTCTGAGGATGAAATCTTTTGAATCTGCCTCTTCACTTTAAATTTTTTTGCTCAATAAAGGCTTTTTGCCAGACTAGTTTTGAGATCTCTCAACTTCTACTTGAAGGCGTGAGACTTCTGAGAGCAGTCGAGCACTATATAAAAATAATTGTGGCAGTCTTTAAAATTATTATTGCCGCTTATATAAACTTAAATATTCTAAATACTAAAGCTTAAAATACTTAATTTAATTTTTTGTATTAATTAATCTTAAATTTAAAAAAAACCTCGACTATATTGTTGAGAAAAAACACTCAAATAAATTTCCTTAGCTCTCCAAATGTCCCAAGAGGCAATGAAGTCCGTTTAAATTAAAAGTGGAATGTAAATTAAAATTTAGGAATTTATAAATTTTTGTTTTTAAACAAAATATTTTATCAAAAAAAATTATCTAGAGGGGAATTTAAATTTTAATTTTTAAGATAATTTAAGAAAATTAAAAATTATTTAAAAAGAAGGGAATTTTTCTTTTCCCCCCTTTTTTAAAAAAGAAATTAAATTAATTTACTTTTTTTTGGCTCTTCTGGTGGTATTAAAATTTGTTAATATGTATGAATATTTTGAGTAGAATTAGTTTTAAAGATCTTAGAGTATCATTATCTTATTGAGGCTTGAAGGATTTAGAAATGAAAGTAAAGACTAATAGAATGAAAGATATGAAAGAATATTCTATCAAAACTCAACTAAAATAAAATTAAAACCTTTTTAAAATTTAAAAAAAATAAATTAAATTTTTTTAAAGAAAAAATTTTTTTTGGGAGTTTTTCTTTTGATATAAATTTATTTTTACTTCCAAAAATTAACCTTAATTAATATTTTCAATCGCCTCTTCTAAACTTCATGACTCACTTTAAATTATCATTCTTTCTTAATTTACTCCAACTTTTACTTTCAAACTTTAATGTTTTTAAAGAAAAATAATTCTTAAACATGTTTCTTCTTATTTTCATATCTTTCTTCTTCTATTTAAAACTTCTTTTTACACTTTAAAAATGCAGTTTACTCATGTTAGAATGGGAACTTTACCCAGCTGATTAGATCTCCGCTACTCGTGCAAGTCAAGCAGCAAGCAGTAGCCACCGAAACCGACCTCACCTATGTCAAGGAGATCTGAAGCTCCGAACTCTCTCAGCCAACTTTAGCTCTCACCGTCGGAAAGTCCGCGTGACTTCATCAAAGGTTAGCGTGAGGGTCGAGTCGTCGACTGAGTTGAGGTCGCCTCGGTGGCATACTGCGCGCTGATTGACTGTCAGGAGTCGCGGAGGTCAAACCAACTGGGTCGAGATCCCGTATTAACTTGAGAAAACTGAGTTTTTAACGCTAATAAAAGGTTTTAAATTGAAGAAGAAAGATATGAGCACAACAAGACCTTATATTTAAGAGTTAATTTTCTTATTTTTTTCATTCTCTGGTATAATTACCTTCTCTGGGTTTTTAACTCGAATTTAAAATTTTGGAAAACATTTTTAAGGTAAAGCGATGAAAGCGAGCAATATAAATGTGAGAATCCATTTGAATTTGCAAGTAGCTAATAAGAAAAAGTAGTTGAGCGTAGGGGGAGAATAGGAGGACTATGGAAAAATCTGAACTTAATGCAAACATTGATGCTATGAAGACCACACACTTTGATATAATTAAAGACCATTTAACGAATAATTAATTAGGAACTAAGCAACCCTAATCAGGGCATATAATAACATAATCGATTTAAAGTTAATTCACAGACGTAACTCGTTGATTAGTTGTGCCATGCCACGTGAAAGCCCAACACGTCATTTAACGAATAAATTTCTTTAGAAGAATGAAAACTAGAATAGTTTTTATTTAACAGTTATCTTCAGATTTTTTCTTGAAGTTTTTTGTCAATCAAAAGGACTGAAAAACTCTTATAAGTATTTTTTCCCTCTGAACGACTTTACTCACAGTATATATTAAAATCATATTATTATGCATTTTTAAAATTTCAACTGCAGTTTATTTAATAATCTATTTAAAATGTTCTTTTAAAAAGTTATAAATAATTATCCAAAATATCGCTACAATATATTTAAAATAAATAAATATTAACTAATTAATGCTATTATCTATAAACTTGAATTACAATTAAAAGTAAACTTTTAATGTTTATCATAACTAAGTTAATATATAATTTATCTATACCTTAAATTAACATAAACTCAAAATTAGCGTTGGATAGAAGTGTTGATATTGGTAAAAATTTTATTAAATTTTAATCTTTTGAAGGATAGTTTATTTTTACATCTATTATTTTTATAATAAATAATTCTTTTAGATTTATAATAATTTATTAAAAAATATATAAACTTTAAATATTTAGAATTTTAAAAAAAGAATGAAAGAATTAAAGTAATACCTAATTAGCTCATTAAATATATGGAGAAAATTTATTCTGAATTTATATTCAATTTTTATTTTAAAAAAATATTTTGGAAGAAATAAGCCCGTAATTATTATCTGCTTCAGTTAAGTTTTATATGCCTCAAACAGCGAATAAGAAAAAAATTATAGGGTGTTAGTATATCGTGATGATTGTGGGGTATATAAAGCGGGTTTAAAAAAGTGTTTAGAGAGAATTGAAAATCCTTGCAAAAACTTAAAAAGAGTAAAAGAAAAGAAAAAATATAATCTAAATTAAAGGTATAAGTTGATAAGAAGAATAAGGCATTTAAAGAAGAAATTAAGATCTAAGGAATTAGCTAACAAAAATAATAATGAAAAAAGTAAAAATAAAATATTTATAAGGTAAAGGGAAAGGAAGAGAATGAAATTTAAATATTTAAAAAGATTTCACATCTAACCAATAATTAATGGATTGGGAAAAAAAATAATTGAAAAATATAAATAAATATAAAAATTATTAAGTAAATATCGAGATCTCTATGTTCCCCCACGCGCCCATCAAAAAGAGCACCCTATCCGTCAAATTTTAAAACCCAGAATTATTTGGGGTCCGGGGTTTTTAGGCAGGGGAAATGCCGGGAAGGGCCAAAAACACTTTTCCCAAAAAAAAATCATCATAAATTTTGAAAACAAAAATTTTTTCCTCATTTCGGGGATCTCTATGTTCCCGACGCGCCCCCTCAAAAAAGAGGGACCGTTCCCCATTTTTAGCAAAAGAAATTTGGTTGGGGGTAACCCGGGGTTTTCAAAACAGGGAAAGCCGGGAAAGGTCAAAATCCTTTTTTTTGAAAAAAAAGTCATCAAAAAACTTAAAAAACTTTTTTCCTCCCTTTCGAGAAACTTCCCTTGGGGTTTCCCGCAAAAGGGGGCCCCTTTAAAAAAAGAGCACCGTATCCGTCCAAATTTTTTGCCCAGAATTAAAAGGGGTAACGGTGTTTTCAGGACAGGGGGAAATGCCGGGAAGGGAAAATCAAATTTTTTGAAAAAAAAATCCCTCATAAATTCGGGTAATTTTTTCCTCATTTTCCGAGATCTCTATGTTTCCCGCAACGCCCCCTCAAAACGAGCCCTTATTTCCCCTCATTTTTAGCCCAGAATTAGTGGGATACGGGGGTTTTTCAGGACAGGGAAGGCCGGGAAAGGGGAAAATCAAAAAATTTTTCCCAAAAAAAAATCATCATAAAATTCGATCAAAATTTTTTCCTCATTTTCGAGGGTCTCTAAAAGTTTCCCGCCGCGCCCATTTTAAAACGACCGTATCCCTCAAATTTTTTGCCCAGAAAAAGGGGGGATACGGGTTTTTTTCAGGGCAGGAAGTGCCGGGGGGGGCAAAAAATTTCGGGAAAAAAAGTCTATAAACTTTGATCAACTTTTTTTTCCCCCATTTTTCGGGGAAACTTTTAAAGTTCCCCCACGCGCCCCTTAAAAAGAGCACCCTATCCGTCATTTTTAAAACCCAAAATTAGGTGGGATAAAGGTGTTTTCAAGGGGCGGGGAAATGCCGGGGAAAGGGGAAAATCACTTTTCGAAAAAAATCATCAAAAACTTGGGGTCAACTTTTTTCCTCATTTTCGAGATCTCTAAATTTCCCCCACGCGCCCATCAAAACGAGCCCCCTTATCCTCATTTTTAGTCCAGAAATTAAAAGGGGGGATAGGGTGTTTTCAGGACAGGGAATTTCCGGGGAAAAGGCAAAATACTTTTTCGAAAAAAAAAATCCCTCCTAACTTCGATCAA
>JAJKFJ010021560.1:0-141410 GCA_027382625.1 Tetmemena sp. SeJ-2015
AATCCCTGAGGTTGCTGATTCCTAAACAAAGCAGTAAACATTTCTAAGAGGTTCTTTGATCTTAAGATTGATTCCTCTCCCAAAGAAAGCAAACTCAACAAGATCAACTCCACTAAAGCTAAGTTGAACCTAACACCTTTCTCTCTTGCTATGGCTACTCTAAGGCTGAACTCTAGCAAAAGGAAGATGAGTGAGGATGCGCAAAGAGTATAGGAGGCAGCCCCATAAAGGATTACTCCACGGAAGCTCAAGCTCTCTTCTTCTAGTAAGGCAAGACTCCTTTTATAATATTCCATATAGGCGAAACTGCTAAAAAATTTTACATGCAATAGCATAAAAATTGGAGCTTCAGTGAGATTTGAACCTGAATATAGAGCTAATATACCTGAGGATATACCTGCTGTGGCCTACCTTCCCATCTCACAAGAGAGAGCCAACATAGATTTAGCACTGGGGAAGTATGGCAAGCGACTAAAAAACTTGCAATTAAGAAATAAGAACACAAGTAGCAGCAGTTTTCACTCAGCTTCATTGCTGCCATCAGCTAAGATAGGATCAAAGCAGCTAGATCATTAAAGGGCGCTTTCAACTCAGTGCTCTTTGAGAACTTTATCTATCAGACTCTGCGCTATGTGCGCACTGACAAAGAGATGCAAGACAAAAAGATAGTGCTACTGATGGACAACGCAGTCATTCATAAATACTCAGAGATGCTTGAGACAGTGAGGAAATTCAAAGCAGTGCTTCTCTTCAATGCAGAATACTCTCCATGGCTGAATCCAGTAGAGTCGCTGTTCTCACATGTGAAGAGCCACATGAAAGGTCAGCAAGTGCAGAACAAGTAATATACATCTGAATTCAATTTTTAGGCTGCAGCTTGTAAAAAAAGGTCGGAGAGATCCTGAGTGCGATGACTGAGAGAGAGATAAGACAGATCTGGAAGCTGAGCATGAAGAAATGGCTGCAGACTCTGCGCTATGAGCGCGTGTGATGCAATATCTCTATTCTTCTGTAGGCGAAAGCCATGCATGCCTAAGACATAGATATATCTAAGTACAAGCAATTTAGCGATGTATTTTCAAACTCTGAACAAGAAAAGAAGAGTTTTGGGGTTTTGCATTTGGGTAATAATTATATAATTTTGAGTTATTTCGCGAAATCGCTCTTATTTATTTTCCATAACTTGGGAAAAACTTTTGTATTCCTCCAATATTATGGTATATTTAAAGCCCTAACTTTGTATTATGTGAGATCGTAGAATATAAGTCTAATATGTTGATCATAGTTTGAATAAGCAGCCGCGGTATGTATATATTAATTTGGGCTTAAAAAATTTCCGGAATTAAATTGTAAATTAATTCGATTAATTCAATTTTACATTTCATTCTGAATTTCTACAATATTTTATCTGCCTACATTTCAATTTATTAATTTAATCTCTACCCTTAATTTAAATTTACTATTTGTAATATATATTCGAGTAAATATAAAATAAAATTCTCTAAATTCTTTTTTATTATAATTCCAAACAAACACAGAATTTTAATATGAAAATTGTTAATAATTGAGTCAATTCATTCCTCTAGAAAAATCACTGAGCATTAAAAAAATATCTTTTTTAATTAAATTTCAGTTATATTCGATATAATTTATTTAATTTATTTAAAGTATTATATTAGTGTATTAAACTAAAATCACAATTCAAATTTTTTTTAAAAATAAAAATGATCATTTCTCAGATAAAAAAAAATAATTTAATAATATAAATCAATCCAAAAGTTTAATTTTATAAATAAAATATATATATATTTAAGAACAGCTTTAGAGAAATAAAATGGAAACTTTTTTTATATCATTCATTAATGATCAAGCTAATTAAAAACATTTTTAAAGAAAAGTACAATTAAAATTATTAAAATATATCTTTATTTTTGTTCTAAAGTATCTAAAATATTATCATTGTATTTACTTTATCTTTGCATTTTAGTTGCAGTTTTAGAAAAGAAATCAAATATCAATAATATGTAAAGTGACTGGCTGTGTTTGTAGCTTCATTATTTCTCAGGCAAATTTATAAACTTGGTTTTATTAATCTCAAAATGGCTTGCATCAAACTCAAGCAACCTCAAAGTTGTTCCAAAGTGTTTTGGGCAGGCAAAGTAGCAGTCTCTTGATCACCTTCCTCTTCATCCTCCTCCTCAGTGGAAGAGTGGTCGGAGGAGTCATCATCTTCAGCAGTGTTATCTGGATCTCCCTCAGAACCGCTTTCAGTAGCATCAGCGTTTGAAGACTCATCTTGCCCACCTGAATTCCCAACCTTAACGAGCACACTTTAAAGTAGCTCTTCAGCCTTCTCTTTCCAAAAAAGAGCTTGAGGGTAAGTAGTCTAAGCTGAGATTAAAGATATCTCATCAATATTTAAACAAATAAAAATTATTGCCTCTAAATTGTAAACGGATTAGATCTAAGTAAATTAATTTAAGCTTTAATATAAGCTTATATCTTAGATAAATGGCAAAATACTTCAACTGGTTATTTAATATTTGTAACAGATCAACAAGTCAAATAGAAATTTTAAATGAGGAAGCATAAAACTGTTTCTATGGTTTTATCATTTTGGGATGAATGCCTGGTTATTCTTCAACTTCAAAATAATTTTTGCTCACTCTGAGAAGCCGATCATATATAAATTATATGGAGAATACGATTAGTTAATCGATGATTGATCATTCTAAAAATAAGTTTTTTATGAAAGAGGTGTCAACAGCGATTTAATTAATAGTTTTATTAGATTTCATTTATTAAAACATATTATTATAGTGGAAGAATCAATTTAAATGAAAATTAATTGCTATACTAAAATTGATTAAAAGTATAAGTAAGTAAACCTTTATTCTCTAAAACTTATTATCATGATTTATTCCATGTTTAGCTAAGATTTAGTAATATTAATCATGATTTTCTTAGACTTATTTTGATATTCAAAGAGTATCACTTGAGGAAGGCGAGAGACCTTTAAATGTGCTTTATCCTGTAGCCAAATGAGTCTACTTTCATGAACCAACACCAATGAAAGAGGTAAGTTATAATCTATGATGAGGGCATCATTGTTTAAAAATGAAGGCAAACATTTAACAGATATTCTATAAGGTCTGAGTGTGAAGTGCATATAAACTAAAAGATTGTCAGGCCAAATTATGACAATACAAGAAAAAACGGAATAATACAAACAATTAAATCCGAGGCAAATGAGAATTCAAAATGTGATTCAGCATTTAAGAGTCTCTAAATCTGAACTAGCGTGTATTTGCATATTTCAATTCACTAATCGTATCCTTCCTATAATTATCTGATGATATCAAAAGAATTTAAATTGCAATATAAATCATGGGAGTTTATAGGAAATTTTTTTTCTCAAACAATCCTATGAAATTATTTAATGCAACTTCAAAGTTCTTTATTATATTTTCAGATATGTCTCATATTCAATTTATTTTAATAGAGGGTACACTACTCCATTTTCTATTTTAGAGGTTGAAATTTTTTGAAAAAATTTTGCCTTGACAATTTTTCCTTGAATATAATTAGTTGATAAAATTGTTATTTTTAATTATAATTATATTATCACTATGTTTCATTAAATTAATTAGAAATTAATTTCATCCTAGATATTCTTAATCTTGAGCTGAAGGGTAGCCATCATTTAAAAGAAAGTTATTAAAAATCTGAGAGTCTTGATTGTCTTGAGTCTAAAAATAATTTGAATATAAAATTGAAATAAAATGCATATTATAATTTAAACTACTAGAGTTTTTATTTTATAAATATTTTTTTCTCAATTAGCATGATAAGCTAAATCAATAAGTTAATTTGAGGTTACACAATCACTTATTCTGTCATAATTTTTTAGAAATCTTAGAGCATTAAGTGAATTTATATTTGAGATTTATATAAGTTTATTAAATATTTTTAAACTAAATATTTAATACATAAAATTATTTAAGACAAAGACATAAAGAAATTTAAAAACTTCCAGAAAAGTTAAGTTTATATAAATCCTTAAAATGCCTATAATTTTTTTCTGAATCACAAATTCAATAAATATTTTGAAGTAGAGTTTTGAATAATGAGTGAGTTTGGATATAGAGCAAAAAATTTAAAATAGTGAATTAATGTTATATTTTCAGGCATATAATTTTCACTTTAATTCATTAAAATAAGCTGCATATAGAGTATTTTTTATACCTTGAATAATAAATCATATTTGAATGTAGAGTACTGAAAAGTATAGCATTATTATTTTCAAATCAAAGGTCATTGTGCCATTTCGGAGAAGCATACTTGGATTATATTATATTAGAGTAATCATCTTTAAAATAGAGTTTATTTTTTTCTTCTAATGTTTTTGGGATAAAATATAAAATATAACTACACACCGTAGATAAAGAGAGCGAAATTTCGCAAATAAACAATTTAGAAATATAAAATCAAAACTTCAAAGTATTAGAAATTGAAGAATTTAATTTTAAAAAAAAAATTTTTATTATTCCAAAATGTTTATTCCTTTTTTTAATTTATATAATCATATTATTTTATTCAAATACGTCGTTAATAAAAAGAGAAATAAATTATATTCAAAGTTAATGTTTTTGTATATTTAATTTATAGGTTTTGATTATTTTTTTAAAAATTAAATTAAGATTTAAAAATATGAAAATTATTGTCTAGTAGCCAAGTTTGATTAATATAGGGATAAACCCTTTATCTTTAAGTAGCTCGAAATGCCATAAATAAAAAATATTTTAAATGAGAAAATCAAAATTCTAATTTAATAAAGTTAATATAAATTATTTATGATATAAATTAAATTACTCCATTTAAGGAATATAAATTTATAGATTGATATTGTTTAAAAATTAAAAGAGACTGAATGAAAGGATCTTATCTGAATTAGATCGCTAATATTTTTGTTATTGAAAACATAGAAATAGAAACTAAAATGCCGTATTGGTTATAAATACACACCCATAAAATTTATTACATGGTATGATCTATATTTTGGGTAAGAACACTTTCTTTGGCCTACTTTCCCGTGCTTTCTGAACTCAGATAAAAGAGATTAATTAAGATAAACTACCATTAATATTCTATTTATGTTTAATAGTTGCAATTTTATAAAGTCAAACAAATTAAAGAAATAGCTGTCATTTAGAATTAGGAGGTTAAAATTAAATCAAATAGGAGAGAGCTTTAAGAATAAATTATAAAAGGAAAAAAGTGGCAGCTGAATTTTTTAGGTTTATATTTTTGAGATTCATTCCTCTCGTGTTTAAAGTTTAAGAAGTTAAAGATTGATTTCTAATTAATTAAATTGTTTTAAAAAGAACTTATTATGATCTGCATAATCTTGTCTAATCTCTTTTATTCGAGATTGGAATCTTATTATTCTTTTTTATGCTCAAAAGTTCTTATTCAAATAACCATTATTTTCATAAAAAACTTATAGTTTTAAAAATTAAAGTATTTTTAAGCAATTATATTTTATTAATGCCAAATACTGCAGATCAAGAGTTCAAGAGCAAGCCGGAAAAGCTTATTCATCTAGTAATTTTTTAATAAAATAAGAGTTAAAAACAAATATTATGTAAAAATTATTTACTAAACTTTATAAGAAAATAATTTAAATTTATAGTTACTACACTTCGCTATTTTCAACGATAGATGTTTGCTACAGTCTACTGAGAGATCTTGAGATAAGGAAACTATCTATGGAAGATCTTCGCGCGCTACTCCAAACTGAAGTGCGCTTAGTGGCGAAGAGTTTGAGGATCAATCAAATAATTGATGTGCACGAAACTTAGAAGTGCGATGAGGAACAGCTGCAACTCCTAACTTTCTCATCTGCAACTTTCAAATGCGAGAGTATAGTGCGCTGGCACTCTCAACATTTTTGCGATGGAGTTGATGTTGTGGCTATTACTACTGATAAGGGTGACTACATCCATACCTTAGAGTCAAAATGAAACTGAGATAGGATGGATCATGTAGTTATTTTTGAGTAATTTCGCGTTTGACTCGCATGATATATAGTATTAATAAAGAAATTAATTATACACAACTTATTTTCACTTTCTTATCATTTTATGGGGTTTTGGTTTAATAAGAATAAGAAATAGATTTAAATTATTTAAAATACAAGACACATTAAAAATAACAGTAGAGACTTCAATTCGGCATTTATAATTATAATTATGAATTAATGTAAATAATTTGTAAATATAGAGCTCAAAGATTGGGTATATTAAGTGAATAGGGATTTCATAGATCTAAAACTGAATTATAAGAAAAGTTTTATGCATTTTAAAGAGCACTCCTTTAAAAGTTTTATGAATGGGTAAGTTCTAAAATTTATTGGGGCAATATTATTTTTTTTTTCAGAATTAATTCTGAATAATGTGTATTAATATAATAATGAAAAATACTAAATCTTGATGATTATGTTATTAGTTTTTGTTAGAATTGAATCTCTTCAATATTAAATTATTTTAACTTAAGGGCTGCATTTAAAAACCAGCTTTTAATTGTTCTAATTCCTATTTAATAGAATTTTATGATTACTTTATTCTATCCTGCTTTTATTCTCTTGAAGAATATAAGTGTATAAATTGGATTAAATGCAAATAAATTAAAGTAATTTACTATTTGAATGAAATGAATTTAATTTCTTTTAAGTATATAGTAAGCTTACTCAATCTGAAGTTGTGCACCCCCATTCTTGCTGCAGAGAAATTAAAAAGATGAAGGAGTTTGCGGATTGTGGGGTGCGTTTTCGCTCAAAAGACCACAAAGCTAGTTCTCTTTCTGTCTCACATATTCGCAAATGTGATCCATGTGCTCCAAAATGTGAATCATTTGCAACTTAGATTTATAAATAATAAAGTTCTCACCGCCGTGGAAGCAAGTTTCAAGAAGTCAACATAACTCTCTTGGACTTTGATTAAAACATTATAACTAAACATATTTTCTCCTAGAGATCCTTGGATAGAAACATAAAAATTGATTACAAATTAAAAGAGCTTCATCCTATTAGAGGTTGAGTTAGATTAATGTTGAATGCTTACTTCGATGTTGTCACTCAGCTGTTTGCGCAAATTCTCAAGCTGCTTAGATCTCTTGATCCTCTCCTTCGCACAAAAGTTGCTCAAAATATAAGATAAACTCATCTGGTTTATTTTCAAAGATTAAACCACAGTAGAAACCTCAAAACCTTTGATCTCCTCCTCAAATTGCTCAAAGTTAGTAGTAGTTGTAGATGTGGTGGGTTGGGATGATGATTCCATAGACTCAAATTCAGCAAGTTCACAAAAGCAAAGTTAGTTTGATCACAAATAATTATTGAACTTAAATTTTAAAATCTTAAACTCCTCTTGAACCAATCTAAATTACACTATCTTAAAAGAAATTCCTTCTCTTTAAGAAATTAATCCTGAGATAATCATATTTAAAATTTAAGATAATCTCGTTAAGATTTACGATATAAAATTTGCTAATGGAGAGCTGAAATTCATTCTTAGTTGAACGAATGTCATTTATTTTTGTAAGGTGCCTTCATTAGATAGCAAAAGGATTGAATCAGTTTGGAAGTCAGAAGATGTTATGGGGTTTGCTCAAACTTATCCATCAATAGCGAGCATTATTGAATTAGTTGTTCTATCTCCATCTCTTTCTTTTAGAAATATATTATATTTCTAGGTGGTCATGGTCTAAATTGCTTTTATGCTTGCATCTTCCTCAGCAGATGAATAATTGTCTGCCTCAAAGAAATATATAAAATTCTCATAATAGATCGGACTTGAAAAAGGCCTTTTAAAGTCCCAGCTGAGTATCTCTAATTATTTATTTTAATTTGTTCTGAGTAATGTGACATAAGAGTTCATCTATTATAGTTTCTATCTAAATCATTTAAACAAGATCAAAGGTTTCCTCAACGCCATCACTAGTTTAAAGATACCATGAAATTTATAATATTCTAAGTCAAAATAAGAATTTTAATTTAATAAAATTACATTTAATTATAAATTATCAAATGTTAGATATGTATTTATAGTCTATTTATGATTTATAATATCCATTGAGTGAACATAGCTATTACTATCTGAAATTTATGAGGTAGTTAAGAAGGATGCTTCTCTACATAACTTAATAACTAAGATGCCCAGCTTTAAGCATTTTGTTTAGTATCTATCTAGCTATATTCTAAAATCATTTCTCTCAATAATCTTAATAAATAGCCTTAACGAAAAATAGTTATCGAATTAAATTTTTGAGAATTGACATGATGTATTCTTGATCTTAAATTTTAGGTGAAAACATATATCTATATTTTTCTAAATTAAATTCTCGTAAAAAAGGTCACAAGTCTCAAATTTTTAAGCAAAATTGAGCAAAGTTTACTTTAAATATTGCTATTATTTGATTATTTCTGACTTTGAATATAAATGATTAGTTCCAGGATTAAGGGGATATACTCATGAATTCTTATAACTAGTGTTGTATTCACATCAAAATTATTTGAATTAAGATCCTTAATCAGTCTTTAACTATAATGAAGAAATATTCTAAAAAATTTCAAACTGCCATGCTTTCAAAGGCTACACTAGGGACTTAGCCTCTTTTTAATAACAGAAAATTCATTTGACTTGTATTTAAAAAAGATTTTGCGAATTCAATGCCATTTTTTCAATATTATATTTCTAGGTGGTTATGGTCTAAATTGATTGTATGCTTGCATCTTCCTCTGCAGATGAATAAGTGTCTGCCTCAAAGAAATATATAAAATTCTCATCAATTAGATCGTGGTAGTTCTTGAAAAAGGCCTTTTAATGTCCCAGCTGCAGTATCTCTAATTATTTAATTTTAATTTGTTCTTAGTAATGCGACATAAGAGTTCATCTATTAGTAGTTTCTACTCAACAATCATTTAAACAAGATCAAAGGTTTCCTCTACGCCATCACTAGTTTAAGATACCATAAATTTTATAATATATCTAAGACAAAATAAGATATTTTAATTTAATACAATTCATTTAATTATAAATTATCAAATGTTAGATATCTATTTATAGTCTATTTATGATTTATAATATCCATTGAAAGATCATTGCTATTACTATCTGAAATTTATGAGGTGCTCAAGAAGGATGCTTCTCAACACGAACTAAAAAAACTAAGATGCCCAGCTTTAAGAATTTTGTTTAGTATCTATCTAGCTATATTCTAAAATAATTTATCTCAATAAACTTAATAAATAGCTTTAACTAAAAATAGGTTTCTAATTAAATTTTTGAGAATTAACATGATGTATTCTTGATCTTAAATTCTAGGTAACATATATCGATATTTTTTTAAAAATCAAATTCTAGTAAAATGGTTATAAGTCTCAAAATTTTAAGCAAAGTTTGTGCAAAATTAACTTTAGATATTACTATTATTTGATAATTTCTGACTTTGGAAAATATAATGATTAGTTCCTGGCATTAAAGGAGGCCTCTGACTTAGTGATTTTATAAACTCATTGTGGAACTTCTAAATCTTGTCCATTAGATTTTTTTAATCGAGATGCTTAAGAAGCTAATCTTTCATGTTAAAATATTAAGAAAGTTGTTGAGAGAGAATCTCATTAGCTGCGTGGATTAAATCTTCTTTAAAAGAGCTTCTATTTCAGCTTGCGCATCAATGAAAAATTAAATTTTGAAATATACATTAATGCAAAACTCCTCATCCTTTAGAAGATTATTGATAAAGTAATAGAGGTACCTCGATATTAGAGGAAATCTGAAGCTTTAAGTCTTTAATTGATTGCAACAGATAGATCCTTTGCTTTGCGATGTAGTTAGTCAATAAATTAATATTAATCCAAAGGGAAATGAATTGAATCTGCTCAGCAGGCAAGCATGCCATCCAGTCTGATGTTTAATGTTTTTCCATAAGGGCAAGGTGATGATGATAGAGTTGATAAGAGTTATGTAGTTGCGCAAATTATTAAAATTTCAATTATCTACAGATTTATTAACTAAACTAAAAATATTAACTTAAGTCAGGAGTAATAAAATTTGAAATCTAAAAAGAGAAATGCAGGGATCAAGTCCTTAAAAGAAACCACCGACTGTTTCAAACCAGTCTAATCAAAGTCCCTCCAAGAATCCAGGAGTCAGTAATTTTGCAAGTCTAGGTTTGGGTGGAGGTAGCAACACCCTCTCTGGGGGACTAATAACTCCTTCTGGCTCTTAAAATCAGAAGGCTCAAATTAATTACAATGATCTTGTGAGAAAGGAGCAGGAGAAAGTTATAAAGGCTTTACACTAAAACTCTTTAAGAGTAATTAGATAGAAATATAGTTTCATAAAGTATATCAGATGATGCAGCAGCATAAGGACTAAAGCAGTTCTAATCTGACTTAAACTTAAATGAAACTACAGCCTCACTAAGTGTAGGAGGATGATGAGTCAGAGACCAAGCAAGCGTTAAAACATCCATACATCTAAGCATGCACAGATAGGGTAAGAGACTTCTTTTCCATTTTGATTTAAATATAGGAGATGATAACAAAGAAGTATCTAGTCAAGACTTCCCAGATCCCACCTGCTAATTTAAAAGAGTACACTCACAAAGATAAGAATCTTATTTCAGATCTACCAGATCAGTCAAACTTCATACTCTTTAATGGAGTAGAGCTTTCGCTCAAGAAGGCGTTTGGATAGTACTAACAACCAATTAACAAGGCAATTCACTTCATATCAAATCGTAAGTCTAGCTCAATGTTTCATAATTTCAATAGAAACCCTGATCTTCTTCGTTGGAAATTACCTAGCTATGCACAACATAGTGAAGGATGAAACCAGATATATCGGAATAGATGCTAATTTGGCTATGATCACGGCTTTTGAGGTGTAAACTGTTGATGCGAATCAGAAAATAGACAAATTAGCTTTATCACCAGTGAGGTAGCTTGCATAATATTTTAAAGCCTTAGTAAACTGTAGAAGCCACTTTAACCACCAGCCAGAGTCCATCTAAGCAGGGTAATTTAAATGGATTCCAACTCTTCAGCTCTGATAGCAACAGGCCCTCTACAAATGCACTTGTAAAGCAAGGCACTGGCAGCTACACCTAGTAGACTTCTGGCGGCTTCTAAAATCAATAGCACGCTACAACCAATAACATCAATCTCCTAAATCATAATAGCTCTCCCTCTCAAACTGCTACTAACCTACTGCAGACTAATTCTCAAAAAGCTGAAGGTCAATAGGTTCCTCCTTCTCAACAGTAAACAGCTTAAAGCCAGACTAATGCATCTTTGTAAGCCTAGTAGTTTCAAAGAGAAATGCAAACTTTAATTGCATATGCAGAGAGAGCGAAAGAAACTCATCTTAAAGAGAATAGATTCCAAGCTAGAAAAGTATATGGGATACAGAACTCTAAGAATAAGAGAATGCAAGGCATGGCAGGAATAGGAGGAGGAGTTGCTAACTATGCCAGTAAAAGTAGTGGGCTGTCTCCTTCGAATGCGGCTGACCTTAACAAACATAGTATGGCTGGGGGATTAGGCTTCCAACTGCTTCCATCACCCACAAGGAATCATTATTTTTGAACTCTCCTTTGAAAATGGCTGACTTCCAAGGATCGATAAGGAACGAATCACCCACCTTATTAAACTTGGAGGAAGTTTAAAACACTAAGTACCTAGTGAAAGTAAATGTGTTCACTTTGGCAAATCCTCAGAAGAAATATGTGCTACAGCATTTCTTTGATGAATATATAATTTGAATTGGTATTAAATAGGAATACTTCTACGTGCAGCAGATTTCCATAAGAGACAAGGAATCTTTGTGCTACACTCTATGCACTAATTAAACTGGAGAGCAGATCTTCTTCATCTGGAATTTCAGGAAAGAAATAGTGATAGGCCATGTTGAAATGAAAAATAAGATAAATAAGTTCCTTTCTTCTTTAATCTTATATTCTTATTTATAGTTCGTGGTGTCTCCTCAAAAGGCAGAACTAATTTTGTTCCTGGGCCAGTACTATCTCAAATATTATGAAGCAAACTTTACTAATAAGATCATAAAAGAGTAGAGCACTAACATCATACCTATGAAGATCGAAAAGGAGTCAAATTTTGTGGACATGGAGTACTTCAACCCAAAGCAACAATCATCATCCAACTCAAGTTCTCAACAAAATAATGCAGCATCTTCAAATCCCAATCTAAGTCCAGGGCCAGCTGGGGTCGGATTCATTGGAGCGAGTAGCGCTAGTAAACTAGGGAGTGGAGACATGTTTGTGCTAATAGCAGACAACACCAACTCAATATTTGTATTCGAGCAGAATCAACTCAAGCACAAACTTACTGACTAGTTCAAGCAACCTAGAATTGATCCTTAAGTCTCTTACTAACTTTTTAAAGTGAACGAAGACAACGAAGTGAATAAGTCCCATGACTCTGTGCTTTCCGATTCTCTTGATATCGGAGAGTTGAGTGACAGAGAAGATGTGGGGAGAGGCGAAGACCACCTGAAAATTAAAAGCCAGGGCACTAACCCTCACAAGACAATCTAAGCAGCTAATGCGAAGAAAAGTCAAAGCAAACGAGATGGATAGGCTACTAACATTAACATTCAAAGCTTTTAATAGCAACTTAACAATCCCCCTAAGAAAAGGCAGGATGAGAATATTTCAGTGAGATAAGGATAAGACGATCACCTAAGAAGTCCATTATCAGGACAACTAAAGAAGAGTGACGATGGAGAAAATAGTGCTGTTTTAAGTGGTAATCAGGAAACTATTCCAGCTAACTAGCTCGTGTTTTAGAAGATCTCAGTTACTCAGAAAGGTATACTAGTGGGTTGCTCGAATGGTTATCTTATTTGCTATGACTTTAAGAATGACTTTGAGCCTAAGTTTGTGAATAAGGTTCACATAAGTAATAAAGTCAAAGCTATCTAGAGTATGTCACTGAGCAAAGGGCAGTTCTCAAATGATGATTATATGGTGGCTATCTCTGGAGTTTATCAAAAGGAACTTATAACTTAGCTAGTTATATATAATTATTCTGCAATTATAAAAAGGCTTTTCGAAGAGGCGAGGGTCAAGAAGAGTCTCAGGGCATAAGAACTTTCTCTCGAAAGAATTCGTTAAATAGAGGAGGATTTGGAGAGGGTGGCTCTTTGCCTCCTTCTTAGAGAGACTTCTTCATGCCTCCTGTAATAAAAAGCAGTGAGCAAAGGGGTGGAGCTCGACGAAACAAGAAGGTCGATCGCTAATCTTTGGCAGAAGGTTCAACCAAAAAGTTATCCTCTATAAGTGGATCTAAGTCTGTCGGACCTAAAGCCAGTGGCCTTGGAGGAGGATAGAGAGCTGATGACGCTAGTGTTCAGAATATATTTGGACCTGGAGATGTTATAGAAAAACAAGAGTTCTTAATTGTAAACATGAAAGCTATATAGACTTAGCAACTTATTTAAATGTTATTTATATGAACAGAACAAGATTGTTGAGAAGATCTTTTCCAAGGGCGCGCATGATGGCCCTATTTTCTAGCTCGCATCATGCAGAAACAAAAGCTCAATTTACTCTATATCTGAGTCAAACACGATGAAAATGTGGAGTCACACCAATGAATGGAAAGGCATATCGAACTACAAGTTAGATGAACTTAGATGCTTTAAATATTTTAACAGCCTCTATGCATAGATGTGCATCCCTCTTCTTGGTAAATAGCCTTGGGTTTTAAGTCAGGAATAAAGATTTACTAGAGTTTAGGTAAAGAGATCAAACTCTCTTTTGAGAAATTAGGAAAGGCTGCTTTATCATTAGCTTATGCTGATGGCGGTCACCTACTTGCATGTAGTAACGCAGTTTATGTGGATATTATTGACCCAATCAGAATGCAACTACTAGTAACTCTTTTCGGCCACAAAGGTTTGGTCAGGAACTTAAACTGGACAGCAAACAGTAAATTATTTATATTCTTGATCTCTACCTGCTCTAATGGAGGTTTGTTCTTCTGGAAGGGTAACTTCAAAGAGCAGACTCAGAAAGTATTAAACGCACCCGCAAACACTACCGAGGATTATAACTCTACAAACACAAACTAGCAGCATGTGATTTCGCCAATTGGCCAATAGAATGACAAGAACTATCTTTATAACCATCTAGCTTATGATGATGAATTAGATGTAATAATAGCTCTCACTTCCAACTCAACTCTGAGGCTGCTTATCAACCACGGCTCAGATGCCATTTATGAAGAGGATCTAATAAGCCTAGGCAGCTTGCAAAATAATGGCGACTCCAACCTCTAGGGGCTGCAGCTAGTAAATTATAATACAACTTCAAATCAGTTTGCAGCTGTCAATCTCTTCAGTTCAGTAAAAGCAACTGGGATGAGTTTCAGTAAAAGTCTAGGGATAATTGCAGTTTCATTTTCTAATGGAAAGATCTCAGTGATATCTTGGCCGATCGTGCCCAACCTCAGAACTTTCAAATACGACGTGTTGCTTTAGAGCAATCCTATCACAGACATTAGATTCACCTATGCTTCCAGATACCTGCTGGCTTGCACTGATGATGGCAACATTTACGCTATGGAGACATTTAGGTCTACTGAGGGCTTAGAACGATCCTGGATGCACGAGAATCAGGAGAAGCTAACCCTCCAGAAGAAGAGAGAAACCTTTGGGCTGACTGGATTCTCAGTGACAGACAACATCATAATGACCAACAAAGAAGTGCTCAAGAACGTCAATAAAAAGATAGACAAACTTCGCATGCTTAAGAAGTCGTAGGAAGTTAACCATGAAATTAAGAAGCGCAAGACTGAGAAGCGCTACGACAATAAATGAAACTTATAGGGAAGGAACTTAAAGAAGAGCTGGAGAAGCAGGATAGATTAATGACTGCCACAGACGAGCATTCAAGTCTGAGAAAACTCATCTGCAATAAATTCTGGAGGAACAGCTAAAAGAGCACCATGATGAAAGACAAGTACTCGTAGATGGAAAGGAGAAGAACTTAAACTTTGTTGCGAACGAGAATGATGAGCTGGAGACTCGCATCCTCAGGCTGAAAGAGACTATAGTGGAAGAGCTAGAGCGAATCGAGGAGGAGCACCAGTCGGCTGTAAATGAATTAGTGCACACCTATGAAGTGAGTGTGAGACAGGCTTAGGAGGAAGTGAAGCTGACCATTGAGAGGTTAAGGCAGAACGGTAACTACTATGAAAACATGGTGAAGCTGTAAGAGAAGGACTACGAACTTGAAGTCTCGAAGTTACAAGCAGACCTGATCGAGGACCACACTGAGTTTGTGAATAGAAAGAACAGACTAGAGAACGAGGACCACAAGTTGAAAGAGGACTACCAGCAGCTTGAAGCCTTTTACAAAGACAAGAATACTCAGAGGAAAGAGTTTTAAAATAAATTTATTCTAGAGAAACAGGTCAAGGTGCAAGATTTACAGAATGAGTACAAGTCTATGTTCTCTAACTTAGAGCGACTGGGAGAGAAGAATCTCCAGAGCAACGTCTTTATCGAGGAGAAAGAGCGAACTGCAGTAGAAACAGTTGGATAGAAGAGACAGCTTGAAAACGTAATAGCCTTCCTGGCTGAGAAGATAAAGGAGCTAAAGAACCAACGACTCCCTCTGGAGAAGAGAAAGCAGGAGCTGGAGAATATGATCCAAGACACTTACAGAGAACTCTAAGATGACTTTCAGTTCAGGAAGTAAACACTATGAAAAACTATAAATCTCAAAAATATGTAGCATGTTATTTTATTTGCAGCTGAAGCACGAAGCACTTGAGAAAAAGATGGAGATCTTAAAGAAGGAGATCACAGAGAAGGATTCCTTGAAGGAAGCAATAGAGGCAAAGAACTATATCTTCAAGAGAGAACTGTGTTACCTTGCAGAAGCTCAGAGTCTAAGAGGGTGGACTCACAAGATGTAAGGCATGCTTAAGTGCATGAGTGAGGTCTATAACGCAGCGAGTGCTGAGCAAGTGAAGAAGATCTCCACTGCCTTCATTCACATAGCAGAGATAATGGAGTCAAATGCAAGACCCTACAGACCTTCTCAGAACGAAGAAGACAACTTCATGAAGCAGCAGAAGCTCAACGAGATGGAGCTAGCCTACTACCGCAACAAGAACTCCCAAAAGATGGAGGAGATGCAAATCAGGTTCAAAGGTCTCTTCTCCCAACTTGAAAAGGCAGTCAAGAAACTCAGGAACGACAACATCAAGCTTATTGAGGAGTTCAACACCCTCATCAACGAGAAAAAGAAACTCAACAACCTAAAAATATACAAGAGGTTTCAATTTATTGCTAAACCTTAGAAGAATGATAACTGAGAGTATTAAGGAAATCTTGGGTGACAAATATAATGAGGACAAGTATGGCTCAAGCGAAGAAGATACTTTCAAGCCTATTGGAGGTGGCAAAAGAAAGAAGAAGTTCAATCGCCAGAGAAGCCAAGATGACCTCTCCACTTCTCAGGCTATAGGAGCAGAAGCAGCCTACAGAAACGACAGGAGGGGTGGAGCCACTGAGAGAAGCAACTAAGAAGATTTAGGAGCCACAGCCACTAAAAAGAAGGAGAGTTAGTACTGGTAGAGTGGGATGAATAGAAGTTAATCCCAAGGCAGCTTTGCTATGAAGCATGCCAAGATCCTGCAAACTATCCACAAAGATGTCAACAAGGACTATTTGTTTGGAAGTCTAGTTGAGGCCCACTAACCTGAAGATAGTCAACCAGCTGCTCAATTTGCAGATTTACCGAGCTCAATTTAGAATTAAGGCCTCAGCTAGGAAATGACCGCTGACTAGCAGTTCTACTAAAATAACTAAGAGACTATCACTCTACCAACACTCAGATAAGGAAAGATAAAACCCAAGTAAAATCCAGAGTAGCAAGCACTTCCAATGAATCAGATATCCTTTGGAGCATCCTTGACAGCGAGAGAAAGGAATCAAACTACTGAGGACATTCATAAGCAAAGAGGTCAAATGTCAGGCTATAATCTAAACAAGTAACAGCAACTCATGAATAAGAGGAGATTCATTAACAGTGTAACTGCAAATTCGCAGAGTAGTCAGATGGCAGGCTTCAGTGCAGGAGGGTTTGAAAGCAGCATGATTAGTTAAGGTAATACTGCAGCCAACAAGTATCTAGAAAGGATAGTGGACGAATTTGAAAAGAATAAGAAACAGATAGAAGAGCAGACTAAGACGCTCAAGCAAATTCAGAATCTTGCTCATGTTATCTCAGAAGCTTAGTCTCCGATGAATGAAATTGCTACTGGAGTTGGTCAATCAGCATAGGTCTAATTACAGATTGGTAACTTCTAAAATAGGTTTTATTTTTAAAAATGCTCCGTAAGTGAGATAGGTGGGGGCCGCACCTGCTGTTCCTTCTCTTAACCTAAGGAAAATGCTTCTAAAAAATGAGCCTCTTAATGCCTCTCAAATTGAGTAACTGAATAAGAAAAATGGATCCCTCACTCAGCGACTTGTGATGACTAATAAACCTTAGCAACAAATTCAAACTCCATAGTAAATCACAGTAACTACAAGAGCTCATGTGTCCACTGAGAGAACACAGTCCATAATCTCAGTCATCAATAACCAAAAGCATGCTCCACTTAATTTCTCATAATCATTGATAGGTCCCTCAGGTAGTTCAAACTTCAATCCAAGTGGCAGAAGCCTTGCAGTTTCAGCCTCCACAAAGTAATTGCCCATCGTTAAGGAAAGACAATCATCTAAGTATCAGACAAAAGAAGGAGCGATGAAGAGCGGCTTAAGAAGTGGGGCAGGAACAGTCATGAGTAACTAAAGTGCATTTGCAAGTGGAGCTCAAACTGCAAGAGACAACACCTCCTCTAGAAATTTATGAGGATATACTTAAATTCTATGAAACATTTCGGATTTAATTTCTTCAAATTATGACTTTAAAGCTTAGAATTAATTTTTCCACTGATTTTAGTGTTGTCTAGATCTAGTTTTCTGTAGGCTTCTTGAAGTTTAACTTTAGCTTCGCTCTGTAGCCATTCAGCGACTGAACCATCAGCTTGAGGCTTAGTACTTTCTAGTTTCTCTGCTATATTTGAGCTACTTCCATAGAAATCGTACTTAAAATATCAACAAATTATTAAACTGCTTTGGGATCTCGCTCTTATCTTGTCCCATTTATGATGAATTTTTCATGTAGTTCTAATGCTTAGACAAGTCAGTGAAAAGCCTCGCCACAGAGCCAGTTATAATTTCGTTTAAGAGTTCAAATTCCATTCTTTGATTCTGCTTTATCTAGGTTTAGAGATTGTTTACTATGCTTTCTGAATGGGTTGGGTGATGATGATTGACGGACAAATACTGAATATAAAATTGTGTTAGAGGCGAGCAATCTGTTTGCTGAAGAGTGTAATATATTTTATTTTCTTAATCTCTAAATATTTATAATATCGTACTGACAATTGTCTAAGATAATAATTGCATTCAAATTTTGAATTTCAAATGCTTTGAAATTAGAATTAGATTGGCTTCATAGATATAAGGATTGTTTCTTAGCGAGGACATTTAAATACTCTTGTTCTCTTGTTTGAAGTTGTTCTCTCAATTAAATTAAAATAAGTTAAATTCTTGTAGGTCCTCTTGTAGTAGATCTATCTTTTGCTTTTCTTCCTCTATCCTTTGCATTATATCTTCCCTCTCACTTTCATTTGTAAACTCTTTATTTGTGGAGTTGGTTAGTTAGTTTTCATACTCTTCCAAGCAAGATTTAAAATAATAAATTAATAAATATTATTAATTGGGTCTCTGCTATTTCTAGTTCAAGCATTTGAATAGTTTAGAGTAAATTTTCCTTTTCTTGCAATAGCTCATCCATTTTCTACTGAATCAACTTAAACATAAAATAAATTCCAACTCTCCATCCTCTAAATCATAATCAATTTAAGAGAATATAAATTTATTTTCTTATCATTACAAGCCATTAAGATACTTACCCGCACTCATTTTAACAGATTTTAATTTGAACTAACTCAATTTATTGTAAGATTAGTTTATTTTTCCTTTGAAATTTTTTATTTAATTCAATAATTGTATTTTAATTTAGATAAAAATAAGTTTAATATTTTTTTAAAAAAATTTGTTCCCCAAAATTTTAATCTATTTATCATTTAAAAAAATATTTATAAATTTATTTTTTTATTTAATAAATTGGTTTCAAATTTATTATCCTTTAGTGAAAATAATTAAGAAAGAATAGCATTTTAGATTTGTATTTGATCCATAATAATAATTAGAATAAATGAAATAATCTTTAGAAGATTAAGAATGGACTTGTTCAAAACTTGAAAAACTATAAATTTATTTATTTAATGTGGTCCCCAACATATGTTTGATAATCCGCTTGGAAAGCTTCTCCACCACACTCAACTCTGCCTTGTAAACTCAATCACTAACAATTCAATAAAAAAAACCAAAATTCATACATCTTATAATTATATCTTAGAGTTATTGGACTCACTCCAGAGTACTTGCTCATAATCACCACTGATGCCTAAATAACTAAACAAACATTTAAAATCCAAAGAATCTTAAAGTTTTATGGTAGAATAAATGCTTAAACGAACAATGGCTTACTGGATGAGGCAAGTTCCTCCATTTTGTAAACAGAGAAGAAGGTAGAAACAGCAGAGTAAAGCATCTCTAGAATATCAATACACAATTTCTTCAACCAGTTGAAAGAACAGTCATCATCTCTAGGGAGTAAAGGCCTCACAGCTTGCAAACACAAGAACAAGTAACTGTACAGATCATCTCCTTTGTTCGTTACTCTGAAACTTAGAGTCTTCATTACTACAAAGTACTGTTTAAAGCAAGAAAGCAAGAATTTTGCACTTACTTTTGAGCTAGATTTGAGAGAGTTCTGAGTTTGTGAAAGAGTAAGCTGCAAACTTATGGATCTTTTTTAGGGGTATTTCTTCATCCCCTATCTTAGAAGATATTAAAATGCATCCAAGAGCAACCAACTGCAACTTCTGCTTTTTCAATTTACTATATAGAACAGGTAAATACTAAGAAATAAAAAAATCTCACAATTCAAACTCTTCACTACGATTCTTACTAGTTTTTGGCTTTCAGATATCTTTGAAGCAGGCTGAAAGATTGAAATTTAACAAAGTCTGGTTGTTTCTTGTGCTCGCAAATTGAAAACATGTACAAGTTAGATCAATTTTATGAGTAAATTTTAAAAGATTAGGATGTAGTTCAATATAGTCTGCAAGGCGAAAAGTGTAAAACTAGAGGGAAGAACTGTCAGTTTGCTTTTGAAATTGTCTCTTCAACTCTTTAAGAGGAAAGTTTAATATAAATAAATATAATAATTTGAAGATTGAAGGGTCATTCCAAGTAGGGACTTCTTACATTAGTTTATTCATCAGAAATATATATTACAACTTTAAAATTGTGCAATGATTACTTTTAACAAAAAATCAATTTCATAAAGCAAATATAAAGTCATTCACATATCAGATAAGCCATTTAATAGCAGTTAGTTTCTCATCAGTCATAATTTTCATTGCATAGCGAGTTATAATTTTTTGTTTTTAAAACCAATAAAAAACAAAATGGATAAAATCAAGGATTTTTTTATCATATGGAGAAAAAAATCTTCTCTATGTGAGGGATTGAAGAAAAAACTTTGCCACCTCCTCTTCGAGTGTTAAGCTGAGAGGGGGAAGCGAGAGTTGTGCAAACATCTGATATTTAGCAGTCAAAGAAGTTTTATGGATGAGGATGGAACATCTCAAATACTCTCTCTAACTCCTCCAGCTTGAGAGTCACAGCATCAGAGTTTTCGTTCTGCGCATCCTAAGCCTGATACTGCTAAACTTAGAAGTTATTCAAGTGGTTGAACGTTTGGTTGTTAAAGGTGTGCTAGTTCTACTATGAGGATGACTAGTAGGTAGAGGAATACTCATTCATCATGTTTTAGAAATTCAAGCTTGACATTTGGTTCTGTTGGTTATGAAGTTACTGTGGCTGAGCACTTTGATTAAAACTTTGGAGCTGAGACTTGCTTTGCATGTTGCCTAAGGAAATATTGAAATGTTACACGCCTTGATTATGAGCGTTAGTGTCCCATTAAGTTTGAGCCTTGGCCCTCAGTTGCTATCCTTGAGAAAGGTCCTATGCTAGCTGGAGATTTTATTACTGCTTGATAACTTAGTTTTAAGTGATAAGTTAGGGATTTGATTAGCGAATGAAATGTTCATTTTCATCTGGGATGCTCTCAATGTCAAGAGTCTCATCTTAGAGTTAGTAATTCAGCTAAGACTGATAATTTACTTCCATCTTCATAGTGCTCTTTAAAATAAAAATACTTTGAGTTTTGAATAGCATTTGGATTTTGGACTAAACTTAACTACTGAATTGGAACTTAAGAGAAAGAGTTTGTTATTGAAGAAAAATAAATAAAAAAAGGATTTCCACTTCTAGTGTCAACTTAATTAGGTGTAACCTTTTATATATTCATCATACTTTGTGCATTCTAGACCTAGTTTCCTTTTTTGGCTTGAGCAAATGAACTCTTTGACTCTTCTATTTGCTGCTGAATACTGGATTTGTTATTTGAAATATCTTGTCTTGGAGATCTCAACCCACTGGTTTTCCTTCTGGTCTAACTAATGTTTTAAGATTTTGCGTCTTTATCTGCACCAAGTGTCGCTGGTGCCTTTTCACCCTTGTTATTAGTCCAACAATCTATTCTTGACCTTACTTTCCATTCCAGCTTCTAAAACTTAACTGCTTGGGTCTTTCTTTTTAAGAATGGTTTTCCACTTTGATTTTAACTGCTTGCATTTGCTGTTGACAGTCCATCCTAACTGGGATCTTCGATATGCTTCTCTTCCTACCTTTGATTTTGAGTAAAAAAATACTTAGAGCTTTATCAGCTTCTACCTACTTTAGGGTTTTTCTCTTAGGGACTGACTTAACATTTTGAGTGTCCTTACTTCTTTCAACGGAGTTTTCTTCTTCTTAAGTCTTTGGCTAGGAAGTTTTGGACCTGATTCTGTCTTCTTGCTTTTGTACTGGGGAATCTTCTTTAGCATCAGGATTAAGAAAGCCTTTAGGGAAAGCACTCTTCGCAGCTTTAATTTGCTCTGCTCCCTCTATCTTTTCTTTTTCTTCCCTTTTCTTTGCCTCTTCAATTGCCTTTCTGGGATCATACTTTTGTCTTTTCTTTAAGTTGTCTTTCTTTATAAATATTACAACTACGAATCTTGGCTTTATTCTTCTTGGTTCCTCCTCCGACTGCCTACTCTTCTTCAAATTCAAGATCCTCTTAAAAGCTTTTATTTTCATTTGGTCTTGTGGTCTTCGATCTTCTAATTTATTTATTCTTCATATTTCCAGCTGGTTTTTCTTCATTATTTTAATCTCCACCTTCTTCTTGTAGGGCTCTCTCCAACATTTCCTCAAAGTTATACTGAGGAGGCACTACCCCAGATTCATTGAGCTCAGAGCCAAGCTTAAAATTAAAATATTCCTTGTTAGACTGATACATAGCATCCTTTGCAGGATTTTGAGAAGATTTGATAGGTCGGTTTTCTTCACCAGAGTCACTTCTCAAATCATTTTTATCGAAAACGGGATTCTTTTTAAGCACAGATTTTATAGGAAGGTCATCAACGTTCATTGAGCTTTATTTTTTAATGTTCTTCTGCTTTTGATTCTGATTTCCTTCTTCTTGCGAAAATTCTTGATAAACATTAGTCTTTGCTGGCTTGATAGGCATGTCATCCATATTAACAATTGGCCTTTGAAATTCGTTGTCTCTCTCGTCCTCATAGTTTTAAGTCTTGCTCCTCCTTTAAAGTGGTCTGTCTTCACGTTCCCAGTCATTCTCTTAATTCCTCTATTCATCATCTTCATCATCATTATAGTTTCTAAATCTCTCATTCTAATTTCACTACAAAAATGTATGTTTAAATTTCTGGTGTTTCTATCTCGAATGCTATTTTGATAGAAGTCCTCTTCTTAATCCTCATTTTAAATATTTCTATTGTTTTTGCGGGAGGAATTGTGTTATCTGGGATAGAAGTCGATATTCCTATCTCTCTCTTCATCGCTTTGCTCTTCATAAACTCTAATTATACATTTAAACTAAAGTTTAATCTCAAGAGAAACAAATACATCTTTACTCCATCTTCTTTCATTTATTTTTTAAAATAAATTTGAAACAAATTATTTTTAAGAATGAAAATTTCTCTCATTGAATAGTTTATCTATTGAATCTTTGATTCTGCTTTCTATTGCTTATCTAAGTTCAGAAGTTTCTATTTTCTCCATTTCTTGCTGCTTGTTCTTGATATTGCAGGTTAATACATATACTATAAAATAAATTAAAGAAGAGTAATTAAAGTTTCAACTTTAAATTAGATATTTATAAGTTAAAAACTCTTATAAACCCTTAATTAAACTAAACCGCTTATATTGTTTTTATTGTCTTTAAATAATAAAATTGTTCAAAATAAATAATGGATTTATAAACATACTTTAATAGTAATCATTTTCTTAATCAAGATCAATATTGCTAGCTCTCCCTCTCTGAGGATAGTTGTCTGCTCTGTTTATGTGTTGGGAAAATTTATCTTTTTAAAAAGGAGACTTCTTCACTGAATTCTGGTTTGATAGATATCTCTATTTAACAAAGAAATATACAATCAATTTTTTAAATTTGTTTTTTATTAAGTAATAATCCTGAACCTATTAGTTATTGTTATGACTGAGCCACATAATGCCTTTTCCTGCTCCTTGAGTAGCTCCAAGATCATCATCCGCTTATTTATCTTCTTCCTCTTCTTCATCTTGCCAAGCTTTCTTAGGTTGATTTAGTCTTCTTTATTATGGATAGGTCTGCTCCTCGATACCATAACCTTCTTGTTGCTCCCTCTTTCCTATAAATAAAATCCATTATGAAATTGTTATATCTCTTCCAGCCATCTCTGCGGTTTTAGGTAACCTAATTATATTAAAGTGGCATATTAGACTCCTCTCCACCACCAAATCTAGGCTGTTATTTTGCTGGGATAGACTTCAAATTATTCATCTTGTCTCCTAAGTGCAGATCTATGACTAGCTGGGATATACCATCTATAATGAGCATTCTTCAATTCTTCGAATCAGTGGAAAGCAATTAATAACCTTCACAATGGAAGAGTTGCAGCTAGAAAAGAAAAAGGTTAAGAATGAGTTGAAGGCTTATGACTTGCTCTTCGCTAGAAACTTCAATCGACCCCCAAGCAGACATGAAAAAGAACCTATGAGACACATTTATATGTACTACAAAAAGCTTAAACAAGCAATTGCAAAGCAATAAACTATCGGTGCTAGTTCCATGGGAGCAAATGCTGGCTATATCATTTAAATATCATATATTTATTATTAGGCAGGAGTTTAAGTCAAGGGTCAAGAATTTAAGGTTCTGGCTCTTCCCAACCAGGAATGAAAAGTGGCTCTCTTGGTAGCAATCTTGGGTCAGTTAGCAATGGCAGCGTCAGCAGTCTTGGAGGAGTGAGCAAGCTCCAGTGCAGCAAATTCCAGATCTAGTTCAGTAGCCTCAGGTGGGAACATCTCAGCCATATCCTCCAACCAAGGTAGTATTCTTGATGATATAACAACTAATAACCCAGAGGAGCAAAAGTTGGAAGATGACAAGCGGCAAGTAATCGTCTCAAATGTGAGCCCTCAAGAAGCACAGCAGTATCTCTACAGAAAGTATAACTTGAAAAATCATCTAGAGCTCCAGAAGAAATGCATGGAGCTCAAGCAAGAGAAGTATTTTGTATTCATTAATTTAAGAGAGAAGAAATCTGCGAGTGAAGTTAGATAAATTCCAAAAAGACTTTGAAGTAAATCATCAGCGCAAGATCAGATTCACAAAAGATATTGGGCCAGTAGCTGGAGATTTCAAGCGATATAAAGATCTGAAGAACGAAGTTTAAAGGTTCGAGACTGTAATTATTGCTCACGAGAAGAGCAAGGGCATTTCTGGAAATTAGCAAGGCTAAATTTGAGATTCAGTTGTAATCAAAATTCTCGTATACAAATAATTCAGCGATATTGTACATTTTTAAATACACAAAGAAAACAAAAAAAATACTCTTCCTCTCACTATATATTGAGAACTCTTTTTGAAATAAATTAAAATAAATATAGAATTAAAATAGATTATTACACAATCAAGCTTCTTGCCCTTTGGATATTCTTGTATTACTGAGTAATAGATATGAGCAAAGGTCGTTCTTACGGAGGTAGAGGTGGTGGTTCAGACTATCTCTCCAAGACTTAATATGGACTATATATTTTGTAAAATGGAGTTCCCTTTACAACTAATTACCAACAGAATGGATCAGGTAGAGACACCTACATTTACTCTGATAATGGAGGGTTTTATGTAAGGAGTGAGCCAACTATGGCGGCAGACTTGGGCACATTTATGTCCACTGGCCAGAAACACTTCCAAAGTTATAATGTTCCTATCGGCCAAAAGTATACTTAATAATCAGAGTCATTTAAAACCTCTAAAATTTGTATTGTTTATGTGTTCTATAATCAAAATGGAACTGGAAGAGACACTTACATCTCTTCTAACAACGGCGGTTTCTGCCCCTCTTAGCAAGTAGCTGCCTATAACTAGAACTTCTTTGCGCAGTTAAGGAACTATGACAATCACTAACCTACATACAAGATAGCGCAGAACACAAGGCAGTACTTGGCAGCAAGGAGAACTCTTTCTTACTTATTTTATATCATTAATTATCTGTCCAACTTTAAGCTAGGGTAAGATGGAGTCCCATTCCAGAATAATGACGTACTAATTGACTCGTAAGGCTTCACCAACTCAAAGCACTAGGCTCAGATGAAATAAGTCTACAGAGAGCTAAAAACTTAATTCTCTTATTTTTAATGAGCAACTAAGAATGAACAAGAGACTTTCTCAACCAAGGATGCTGGCAGATGTTAACAAACTATAATCCAATGTGTTCTCATCTCCATCTTTGGATTAAAAACAAGCACATAAAACTCTAATGAGCACTTCTAATCACAATCAATAGAAAAGCCAGCATCTGTCGCCCGAGCCATTTAAAAGCCCAAGGTAGTCTTCAATCAATTCAAATATCAGGATGAGCCTATAAAATTTACAAAAGGCTAGCTAGACTATAGATTATTCCAGCTCTGCCCCTAAGGGTGAGAGAGCAGTTTAGAGTATGGCTCTATCCCCAACTAGGCAAGCAATTTATATTTTATTGCTACTATGGAACTAAGAGAGCCGATAAAAAGAAATCTCATCTCAAGGAGTATGAATCAAAGTTAAAATAAAATGAAACTCAGACAATTCTTAGAGAAAGCTTAAAAGCAATCAGCAGACCCTGATCATAACCTCAATTTGGCAAGTTTAAAACTTGGACAAAGCAATAGTAAACTAGCTTCTGCTTATTATCAATAAGGCGTTGAAGCTTCCCCAGTTTAATTGAATAAGTTGAACTCAACAGTTAAGATTTTAATTTCTTTTAGAGATACAGCATTTGCTGAACTCAAGCATGAATCACAACTCAACCGCAATCAGCAATAACGAGCCTGACACTAAAAGCACTTATAATGCTTTGAGCAGTGGGAAGGCCCAAGCCGCTTACTTTAACAGAACTAGCGGTAAGAATCTCCCTATAGATTTCTCTGAAGAAAGTAAAAAGTAATTCCAATCATACACCTTGAGCCATTAACTTTAGATGTTATTTATTGTTCATTAATTTTTTTGGTTTAATATTTTGAGCTCGTCTCCTTTGAAGGTAGGAAAGATAGGAGATAGAAACCAGAAAGAGTCACTTTTTAGAATGACTGGAGGTGACTTTAATAAGCTTCAGTAAAATTAGCAATGAGTTAAATAGCTTTGGAGCAAAACCTTCTTCCTTTGAGGCTAAAAGATATTCCCTTGGGGACTAAATGATGAGATCGAACATGACATTCGATTGAGAAGTCTTTATAATCATAACTCATTCGAGTTATTAACTATTATATGCTTACAACACACACTTTAAATTAAATTTAACTTCAATAACATTTAGGTTGCATATTTAATGCTATTACAATTAAGAAAGATATTTCCAAAATAATATAGGAATAGGTTAAATGAATGATCAGACATTTAGAAATAATAAGAGTGGAATTTGAGTTATTTATGATTTGAATTTTCACTAAATTGTAAGCTATAAGTGAAACCCATTCCAAATAACTAATTTAGATATTATGAAATCAGATTGTGTATTTATTATTCAAATAATATAGTAGATTTGCTTAAGTCTTGCTATAAATTGTAATTAATTAAATGAATAACTAAGAATAGGAAAAATATCAATCGAATGAGTTTAAATTTAAATTTATTTTTACACCTTAGTGTAAGTGGTAGCTAGTTAAATTGTTGGTTATATCAATTATTTGAATTGATATCAAATGAAGCGTGCAAAATTGATGTTCTTAAAAAATTAAGAGATATTCATGAACATAAATTTCTAAAATATCTTGCGTCTATTTTGTTTATAATGAATTCTAAGCGAAAGTTAAGATAACAAACCTTTAAGTCGAAATCTAAAATTGAAGGATTAGATTTTATCCAAATTATTTTTCCTACAAAATCAGCTTGAATTTAAACTCAATTTATAATAAAGTAATTTAAACCCTTAAGCGAATTAAGCAACAGCCCCTTTAGAATTTGACCAGGCGTTCTCTGGTTCCAATTTTTCAGGTGAATTTGAGTAAAAATGACTAAATAGAAAATGGAGTTTCTTAGATCCAAAAATCATGGGTCGATTTTCCTGGCTAATGATTCTTTCTGTTAAAAATAATTGTGTACAGAATAATGACCTTGAAAGTATTTTGTGCCTTTGCTGTAATGGAGGGAATAGTTTATGTTTCTTACGTGGCAATAATGTCTGAAAGGTTGCTTTAAAATATTAAATTATAAATTAGCTCAAGCATATACCTAATTCTACCTATAACCTAAACTAAAACAGGTTACTTTCTTCCAATAAGAATATCAGCTAATTTATATTTTTAAATTTTCTGAAGTTCAAAATTCGAACAACTATCCAAGATAGCTTGAAGAAACTTCTTAGTCTATGCCATTTTTAATTCTTAATTAATTTTTATATTATCCTCATAATTAAAATGAGATTCAAAACAAATTATTTTAAAGATGGAAGTTAACATTGAAAAAATGTATCTAAATTATTAAAGAAAAACAAGAAACTAACAAAAAGAAAATTGGTATAACAACAGGACGTAGACGTCTAATATGTGTTACGTGAATCCAATAATGAGTTTCTTTATAATATTCTGTGCCCATAATTAGTGTTCTTTTTCATTCCAGGCTCCCGAGTACCATTATTTCATACTTTAATTATATTGCGTCCAAGATAAAACTTGATGACCAACACTCTTTTCAAAGAACAAAAATGCCCTTGTAATATATTGAATTTGAGGCAAAGATACTTCTTGCCAGTGGTACCAAAGGCAATATAGCATAAGCAATGCTCAGGAGAGTAGACTTCTGTTTAAATAGTAACCTCTCACATTTAAAAAAGGAACTGATAGAAGTATTCATTAGCCTTATATACAATAACTCTTAATCACTGCAACTTAACTAAATCTAGAAATTATACTTGAGTTATATATTTGATCAATATCTATTGAAGTAAATAAATGGATTTGATTATTTCTTATAAATACTAAATTAATAATTATATTTATAATAATTTAGGCTAGGTTTCTTATTAGATATCGATGAACTATTTTTCAAATGGACTGAGGGTTCTCCGTCCACGTCAATTAACGCTCTTAACATTTCAGGTGTGTGCATTTTTTTTGCATATCTCTTTTTATTAAAAATATTTAAATTTTTGATAGAGGCTCATTTAGAATGATTATGAGATTTCATTCGTTTTAATGTCAAATTTCAAATAGAAAAGTAAAGAACTTTTAAAAAATAAATTCATAATTAATAAAGCATTTTCTAAGGATTTTCTATATTTTGATATTTATGATAAAAATTATAATTTGTTTTAAACTGGCATACTAAAATTTTTTAGAGAAGTTTGTGAAGTCCTTACTTATTTAACATTAAGTTTGACCATAAATTTTTGGTGATAAGCTATCTGCTGTTAATATGATTTAGTTATTAAATATTGATGCAAGTGATGTTCACTTTTATTAATATTCATAGTTATACTTATGTAATAATTTGAATTTAAAGAAAGCGATAAATTTATTTTCTTAAACTTTTCTTAATTATCCCTAAGCTTTCTAATTATAGGGTTAAAAAATATTTGTAAGGTTTTGGCAAAATATGGATCAAAACATAAATTATGAGTTACCCTAAAATTAATCCCCTCATAAATATTTACTCGCTCTAATTTTGTTTCTGCTTATTCTTCAACATAGGTCTATCAGAATTTATTTTATAAATCTAAAAGGGAAAAGTAAGCAAACAAGAATTTAAAGCAGCCAATGAATAAATTATTTTTACTTATTATAAATTATGCTGCGTACAGCTTAAGTTATCATAATAAGAAACATAAAATATTAGTTTAAATATATAATATCATCTTATTTTCTAATTTAAATAAAAAGTAAAATACTTTCACCATTTTATATTAAACAGAACAAAATCGAATATAAGTTTCTTGTACAGATAATGACTTTGCTTACGATTAAAAATTAAAAATTAATTGATTCTAATAGTAAACTTAGAATCTTTATTAATCGAAATATTATATTTTATAAACTATTAGATTCTTTTCTCAACTGTAAATTACTAGCCTGTTATGTCCGCATTGATTATTTTTATGTGATACTGATTGCTCGTATCACTGGAAATAGGATTGTTGACGACTCTGACGACACAGGTTCAGCAGTGGGTTACTTCGTCATAAACCTACTACATTATATAATATTTCTTAATACTGTCCCTAATAATGTACTTCATACTGGCCATATTTGCCAAAAAGATAATGAGGATAAATATGACTACAACCCACTTAAAGGATGAATAAAATGCTATTTATATTATATGGGTCCTCAATAGGCATTAGCGAAGGCAAGACTAAGGCTTGCTGGAGTGAGCCAAATAATAACCTACAGTATCTGGAATTCTTCAACAAGATCATGATTCCGTTCTTTCTCCCTCTAAGGATTAAAATTGCTTTTTATGTATTAGCGAGGATACGA
Source organism: Tetmemena sp. SeJ-2015 (assembly GCA_027382625.1). Classification (NCBI taxonomy): domain Eukaryota; phylum Ciliophora; class Spirotrichea; order Sporadotrichida; family Oxytrichidae; genus Tetmemena; species Tetmemena sp. SeJ-2015. The sequence continues at coordinate 30,345 of JAJKFJ010021560.1, forward strand.
TATTTCTACAAGTGGTGATAATTTTCGCAATCCAAGTTATTTATCTCCTGCTTCAAATAATGCTTTTCCATAAAACTCTTGCTTATGAGTATTAGCTCAAGTAAAAATAGCCTTAAAATATTTATATTTATAACATTTGTAAGTACATTAAGTTTTGTTTTAATGCGATAGGAGTTGTGATAAACTTGAGTGCAATTCTCCTCTACCTCTTTGAAGTTAATGATGGTCGTTTAAATAAAATATATGCTCACGAGGGATCCTATTTTGTTCTTACTATCATTTTTGTGATGATTTGTTCCTCCATGGTTATAAGGTGGCGCTCTGAAGGCTTGCTTAAAAGTTACATGCACAAAATTTAAGTTAACTAATTTCCAAGTTTCAGCATTTCAGAGCAATAATACCTTATTAACAATTAAAGAAGCTAAAATTTGATGTTTAAAATACTTATTTTAAGAAATAATCAAGTTAAAACATATATCAAAAAAAGAACACACCACAAACCTCTTGTCGACATCTCTCAGTCAAGCTACGAGCAGATTTTCTCTCTATATTTATTTATAAAATGTCTATCTCTTAATTATTGAACTAGCTAAGAATTTTCATAGCGATTTTATAGCAAATCACTCCTCTATTAAGAAATTATAATTAAGGGAAATTGATTGTTATTTTATTTTCTTTTTACGATAATAAGAATGAGATTTTTGAAAGCCAAGAAATGATTAAGTTTGTTCAATTAATGGAGGCACATATCGAAGGATGCGACTAAATTGATTGCATTTGCGAGCATTTTGATGAGTTCTGCTCTATCTTTTAGAATCAAGGTGATTCTCTAATTTAAAATGAGCTACATTAATCTCCTTTTCAATTATTTATATTAATTTAATAAATAAATCTCCAGAGATCTAAGCCATCATTATAAATTAATTTCATTAAAAAAGTATTTTTCACAAATTTTAAAAAATTTAAAAATTTAAAAATTACAGAAAAGTGAATATAAAGTTTATTTAAAATATTTTCATTAAATTGTTGAAATTAAATTGAATGAAAAATGTTTTTAACAATCAAAAGAAAGACTCAACAACTAAGAAATCGATTGAGATTTATTTTGTTTCTCTCTAATAAAGGAGTTGGAAAAAAGGACTAAATCAGATTTTAAATTTTAAAATTCTAATTATTTTTTATAATCAAATAAATGCATAACTCCTTTTATCACTTTTAATCTAAATATCTCTTTTTTTGTTATAGGTATTTAAATATTTTAATTTAGTTTATTTATCGATTATCTTCAAGGAATAATATTATTCTAATATCTAAATTAATTATGAGGCTTCAAGCAAACAATAGAATTGTCCTGAAGTTAAAGAGTCATTAGAAAATATACCAGCTTCTAAATTACTCACAAAAGAATGTTGAATTTATTTTGAGAGCAGTCATAATTTATGCAAAATGCTCCACACCTTCGTAAATATGCAAGATAATACCCAAAAAGACAATATTATTCGACTAGATTTATAAGCAATATTTTTTAATTAAATCTATCAACTTATAAAATTAAAATATATATTCTCGGTTTATATAAGAATATTGTAATTATAATTATTCCAGGTAAAAATTTACTCTTTAAACAATTTTTTAAAAAAATTAGCTAATTAAAATTAAGATTGAAATCTTACTTTATTATATGTAGGGAGATACAACAAACTTCAATTACAACTCTTCGGATGCTTTTTAATTTTTATGCTTCATTTCATTAATATAGTGAGAGCTTATTTAAATAGTGAAAGTAATTTTAATCTTTAAAAAACAAGAAAAAGAAAATCATGATAGATCATCTATTTAAAAATGATAAAATGTTTAAACAAGGAGAGATTCCAGCAATCCAAGTTTTTGCATAGATAGTTATGTGATATCCTTAAATTGCGAATATTTTTTCTTCTTATTTACTGATTATAAAAATTCTAAAACAAGGTTTTTTTTATTTACGACTAGAACAAGCTGAAATTAATGTTAAAAAATTATTTTAGCTCACATATTTTACTTGTTAATTGATTATTTTAGCAAACAAACGATCTTAATTGTGTTATCTACTATAGTCATATAATAAGGACTTTAACTCAAAATATGAAGAAATAAAGAGTAAATAGATAGATTATGAACAACCCGATGCAACCTTATAGCAAGATGAATCCTATTTTGAAGTGGATTTTGACTACGCTCTCTAGTTTTTCGTCTCAAGTTATCTCAAAATCATGTTAGATGACATCTACCACAAGAACCCTCACTCGCAGTTCGTAGAGAGAGCCTACAATTATTTTTCAGTCTTCATTCTTCAAAAACTTAAATCATTTGATTTATTTAACCACACCTAAACTAAGAGAATATGTTGATGACGAATGACAAATTATCTTTCAATTTAGCATTGCTTAATTTGAGAAAGAGTAAAAATATTGGGAAAGATGGCAGCGGTAGAAACAGTGAGAAGAGTTGGATAGATTAAGTTCAAGATAAAATTTATGAAAACCTCATACTCCACTACTACGATAGATACCTCACCAACAAAAATGAAAACGTCATCAACTCGCAGGTTAATGAGGTCAAGCCAAGTGACCACAGAAAATTGGCGATTGGCAAATCGCAAATAGATTTTATGTATAGATATGACTGAACAGATATAGATGATCAAACCTAAAGTTGAATACATAGATGCTGATAAATTCATAGTGGTTAATCTTCAATACTTAAAATTTCTCAAAGACATAGAGTTTTTAATTAAGTATAAATCAAGTAGAGTACCTTTGCCTCTCAGCTGACATGTTTTGGAGAGGATTTTTGGGTGATGTTCTTGAACCTCATGAGTAAATAAACTTAGGATAGAAGCTCTCGACCACTCTAAAATCGATATATGAAAAGTTCATTGAGATAGAAGACTCCTTCGCTTAAAAGGACCCCAAGCTATACTTTTGGTTTGGCATAATTTAGCTTAAAATTGTGAACGACTAGAAAGCTTACAACCTCTTTATCTAGAAGATGCAGGAAATCCAACAGCTTAAATCATTTTTGTTTTAGAGGTCTATTTAAAGGCAAGCGACTGCGAAATCTTTCGACCATGAATCAGGGTTTCTAATCGCAGATGCCACAGTTGAGCAACAAGGAAATATTTTGTTGATGAATAAGTCATTGATTAAGATCTTGAAATAAAATGAAGGGCAAATAAGTCGCATGAATCTCTTTTTATTATAGAATATTTATAGAATATAGTAGACATAATGCCATCTGCAATTGCTGAAATGTTTATTTTGAAAACCATAAATCATTCACATCAGAATATAACAAGAGTGGAGAGTCGAGACTGCTCAACCGAAGAAGAGCTTTATTCATTAAAGATTCAAATTCATGCCTGATTCCAATGAGCTTTCTAGTACAGTTCCACTACTCCTATCAATACGGCTACTGCTTTGTTTGCTTGATAGATGTGAACAACAAGTTGAAGCCTTTTAGTGACAATATCACTTACAGCAAAAATGAGTTAGCTTTTCTTAGCTTTCAAAAATATAAATTAAACTTTGACTGCAATACCGGGATTTATCAAATAATTTATCTTTAAATGTTTTGAAAGATTATCTTTGAGTCTTCTCAAGGATTCGCCTCTTTATTAGGACTTGAAGGGGATTTGTTTAATTGATTCATTTATTTTAAGATCAATAGACAGCAGTATATAACATAAGAGATTTAAAATGCTTAAATAAAACAGTTTCAAATAAACAATATATTTTATACTTTATTCCCGAGGAATAGAAATTATTTGTGAAAATTGTTTTCTAGAACTAAATAAATTAAATTATTTAAAGTATCTTTTCAATCTTGTGAGAAAAAAATATTTTAAATCAATTTATTTTTTTATTTGTGCTTTTATCATTTGTAATATATTTATTTTAAATTAAGAAATTAAATTTTCAAGATAAAATTAACTTTTGATAAATTAAGTAAACAGAGATTTCTGACGTTTAATAATTTCTTCATCATTCACAGTAATTCTAAAAAGTGATGTTTCAATTATAGAGGAGAAGTTAAAATTGAGTTATAAGCAATATAGATGGTGGAATAATTGAAATAGAAGTTAGACAGATCAGATTAATGTATTATAAAATAAAACTGAGCTGAGTTCTAAATATTCTTAAATTTTAAAAATCCAATTTTACGTTTCTCTAGAGATTTACAACTTGAATCTAGAAATTAATTTTATCAGATTGAATGTTTTAGCTTCTTTTTTAGTCTTTTACCTTCATGAATTCATATTTATTTTAAAGCACAAACTATATTAAAAAAATCACAATATATCTTTAATAAATAAAGAGATCGTTGTTTGTCAATCGATGATATAATTGACTAATTGAACTACAACCAAAGAAAATCATTACAAAACTTAGTTATAAATTAAAATTTGACCTGCTAGAAAATGTTCATGCTAACTAAAAGAACATAATGGAGGGTTATATTTAGCAATTTTGTTAATTTTATTACTTCAGAATGAATTTAGAAGACTTCTATGATGATCTTGACTATATTGCAAATAAATGATAACATTAAAGCTTAATGAAGCTTTAAACTTATTGAATAGGACAGCTTTTGAGCAAGCCAGGGCGATGAAGAGGCTTCACAAACTAGCTATATATGTGGAAGAGTATGGTTGCTAAAGAATACAAATTGGATTCATGGTAATATCTATTGGAGACAAGCAATACATAGATTAAGGAGAGAGATTGGAAAATAACAGCTATGAGTTTTATTCTCCTTCATAGATGAAGTCTATTTCAGACGACAACTAGTTCTTCCAGTACTAAGGAATTCAATTTATCTTTAATTGAAGAGATGTTTGAACTGCCAGAGTAATTAGATTAAAACAAAGAAGAAGAGGATAACCTATCAAGTTTAATTATTTAGTTATGATGGATCTTCAGGATCAGGCTCATAATAATTAAAAAATAAAATTAATGAATAATCTAGCGGTGACACTTATGCCTTTAACATAAAGTCATTTCATTAATTCTACCAACAAAAAACTCCAAGAATCCTGAAGCTTGTCATATAATTGAGATCTCTCATGCTCATAGTGTCTTTCATAATCGCTACTATAAACTTGGCGTTAAATATCTCCATTTAATATTTTGATCAGTAGTTCCCAAAGTCAAGCGTTGGACATTCAGATGGTGAAAGCATCTTATGACAGAGTGAGTAACACTGTTAACTTGCGTATGATAGTTAGAGTGATGTCAAATATAGCTCAGGGCTATGAGCCTACTCAAAGTGAAGTGCTTCCTGATAGATTTTAAATTACTTTACAATTTTATTTTATTCAGCAACTATAAATCCTGGCTTGGAATAAAGTTAGAGCAAATTTAAGACACAAAGTACTACATGGATAATTTTTTAATTATTTTCTTAAATTCAGGCTACACTTACAGCAAAGCTTTTCAGCAATTCAAGGATGAGGCTGCAGTTCCACTAGTCTATTTGAGCGATAAAAATACAATCTATGTGGAAAATGCAACTACAAGTGTGGCACAGAACTTAATATAGAGCAGAATTTAATGAAAAAAAGGAAGTTTGTTGAGAAAAAAAAGACATTGAGCCCTTGATTTAATTATTACACTCCACCAAATATAGAATTAATTTTGGTACGACTTTACATTAGGATTTGAATGGAGGATGGCCACTCAGCAAATTCTTATAATTATTTCGAGTATTTTTGCCCCCTGTCGGATTGCTGACTGACTGATGGAATTCGGGTCCTCCGAGGTGACTGCCGATTTCTGACATTTGTTTTATTATGTTTCTAGTTAATCATATCTGATTCCAGGAGACTGCTTTATGCACTTCGCTATATGTTATCAAATTCATTAAATTGAATTGCGAATGATATAAATTTGGAATTAATGAGATTCGAACCCGGAATCAATTCAAATAAGTTACCATCTGTTCGGCAGGACCACTCTGCCCACTACGTTCAAAACTTCATTTTATAGTTCTTAACCCCGCTCTTTATATATAAAATTCTTACCTATAATTAGCAAATTCACTCAAATAAGTAATTTTACAATAGACCAGTTTAGGAGCAAGCTTAAAGTATTCTCGCTCTCTGCTTTTCAAATTTTACAATCTAATAAAAATATTTACAAAAGATAAACTAAAGATTTATAAAATAGTGTCAAATCATTTATAAATTATCTCATCTTTGTTATTAGAAATATTAAGATTATTTTTGATCACAAATATAGTGAATTGTCTAATTTAATTCTTCAAATGATACATTTATACACTAGTAAAATAACAATAATTAAAATTAATATATATTTATAACAGACTATTACATTTGTAAACAATTACAATTTATAAAATGTTTAATGGGTATGTAATAAAGCTCTTGTCTCAATGTAGGAATGAACCATTTCAGCCTCCAACAGTAAAATCTAGCAATCACTCATTCTTAATGTAATTTCAATATTCACGATAGTCTTCATTACTCTAATCATTTCCCCTATCGTCAGTAAAACTGAGGAAAGAAAGTTCTTGGCACTTCAATTTAATATTTGGAAAAAAAATGTTTGTTTTGATAATTCTTTATCAAGCTGCCCAAGCAAATGATACAAGAGTTTTAACGCAAATGTCTAACTTGCTTGCAGTTAATTAGGGTGTTTCATATTTTATGCGATTACATCTTTAATTTGTTATTAATTAGTAATTGATAGCACTTTAAAAGTATAGTAGTCTAGATAAATTGATACAGAATCACTAATGCACTAATAAATTAGATTACAGAATTAAGAGGAAGAAATTAGGGTATTGATGAGAAGTCTAATATTTAGATAAATTATAGGTTAAAGAAATTTAGTAAAACTTTATATTTGAATAAAGAAATTAATTTTGCATTTTAGAATAAATTAATCCAAACAAAGTCTTATTATTTCTGAAAAATTCTAAATGCTGCTTAAATCAATTAGATGATTTAGATAATCAAGTTATTAGATTCTCTGAGAATTATTCTAACTTATTCTATTTATAAAGAGAGAAATGAGACTCACTCATCTAAATTATTCTATATATTAATATTTATTTATAAAATTAAGTAACTTATTTTCTAGATCATTAAATCCTTTAAATTAAATTTTAATTGTTAATTTAATTTTCAAAATATAAATTATACACCTATAAAATGTAATCTAAAAATATAAATGTATAATGTAAATAATTATAAATGTACGACAATTCATCTAGGCAATCAGACAGAAACAACTTCCTACTTCAGCCACCAATTAAATATAATACTTAAATTGGCAAAGAAATATAAAATGAGAGAAGTATCAAGAAAACTAACACATTATTATATTTAATTCTCTAAGCCAGATGTCAGAAAACAATTATCCTCCTAGCATTCAATTTACTTTATTTTAAACAAGAGAGATCTTTCAGAAATAATTATAAAATATTAATTTAGCATATTTAGAATTTAAATGGGGGTATTTAAAAATAACGAGCTCTTTCTTAATGGTATGTTAATGAAACCATTTCAGCCTCCAACAGTAAAATCTAGCAATCGCTCATTCTTAATGTAATTTCAATATTCACGATAGTCTTCATCACTCTAATCATTTCCCCCATCGTCAGCAAAACTGAGGAAAGAAAGTTCTTGGCACTTCAATTTAATATTTGGAAAAGAAAATGTTTGTTTTGATAATTCTTTATCAAGCTGCCCAAGCAAATGATACAAGAGTTTTAACGCAAATGTCTAACTTGCTTACAGTTAATTAGGGTGTTTCATATTTTATGCGATTACATCTTTAATTTATTATTAATTAGTAAATTTGATAGCAACCCTCTAAAAGTTATAGTAAGGTCTGAGATAAATTAGATAGCAGAACATAAATAATCTAAATAGAAGTTAGGATTACAGAATTTAAGAGGAAGAAATCTCAGGGGATTAGATCCAGAATCAAATTTAAGATAAGATTATAAGATTAAATTAAATTTAGTAAAATCTTTTATTTTCCTTGGAAGAAAGAAAATAGCTTATTTTAGATTTTTAGAATAAAATTAATCCAAAAACTTTGTCTGAAAAATTCTAAATGCTGCTTTAAATCGATTTAAAATTGAGATGTTTAGATAACTCAATGTTATAAGATTCTCTGAGAATTAATTCATTTTAAGGAACTTATTCTAATTATATAATAGAGAGAGAAAGAGAGAGAGAGAAAGAGTAAACTTTTTCTTTTCTATCTTAAATCATTTAATTATATAAAAGTTTAAACTCTGAGATTATTTTTTCCTACAAAAGTAATAAATTAACAACTATTTAAATTAATAACTTAATTAAAGAATAGTAAATATGACCTATCAATGTTTATCTAAAAATAATTTATATTTTTTAATGTACGACATGACTTCCCATGCTGCAGCGATAATCCATCGGCCAGAAGACAACTCCCTACTTCAGCCACCAATTAAATATAATATCTTAAATTGGCAAAGAAATATAAAATGAGAGAAGTATCAAGAAAACTAACACATTCATTATATTTAATTCTCTAAGCCAGATGTCAGAAAACAATTATCCTCCTAGCATTCAATTTACTTTATTTTAAACAAAGAGAGAGATCTTTTCAGAAATAATTATAAAATATTAATTTAGCATATTTAGAATTTAAAATGCCTATTTAAAAAATTACAAGACTATTTTTTATATTGATATTTTAAAACTTATTTCAAGCTATCATAGGTTTTTATTTAATATAAATGAAATGGTCTCTCTATTTAATTTCCTTTAAAGAGTTAAAAGCATCTTTTAATTTTGTAAAAGCTTTCAAAATGATTGTGTAAATTAAAAATGAGAGTATTAAAATATTCTTGCCAAATAATTTAAAAAAAACTTTGAAAATTTTAAAAACTAACATTATAGAATTTTAAATTAAAGCTAATTATGTGCATTAAAGGAGAATAACTGTGAGTTCTAGTTTCCACATAAGGAATCCTAAATTTGACTACTCCTTCAATCAAAATGGAGAACCCTAAAAGAGTAAATTTAAAGACCAAAACGAATACCCAATAATTGAATATTTTATTTAGAAAGTAACTCTATTAAGAATCTAAATATATTGTCCATAAATAACAGCAGTCATCCTTACCCCAGATCCTACGTCCTAAACCTTAAAGATGAAAATTCAATCAGTAATGGCAATATTAACTCAGTTACTCAATTTATAATTTATATTTTTGCTCTTCAAAAACAAATCCTTCAAGATGATCATCTTTTTTATATAAATTTAAAATTATATTCCGTAAAATCTTCTTAAAGAATTCTATTTTAAAAATAAAATATTTGCAAAAATGGAATTGATGGTAGTCTTATTATAATATTTCATAGAATTTGAATTTAACTGGCAAAAATGATTTAATCTAAATTATAAAATATCACTTTAATTTATTATAATTTATAAAATATTTTTATATTGTTAAAATACAATTTTAAATATGATGCAGAGTCATTAAATATGCTTATGTTATTTTTTATTAATTTTTTTTAAGTCCTCTAGTCTTCCCTCATTTAAGATTAACAATAAAGAAAACATTTAAAACGATGCAACTAAAAAGTTAGAGAAAGAATCCTTCAACTTAAATTTTATTCACGATGAAAAAAAGAGCCTTTATTTTATCCTTAAAGATATTTTTTACTTTTAAAAATCAATAAAAAAGAGCTTTATTATTTATAATTTAAATAAAATAATGAAACAAATAATTAAAACATTTCAATTTGAATTAAACTATAAGACTATGATATCAGTAGCAGCAACCTAGCATGAAGAATAGAAAAACCTTATAATACTTTATTTTTCTTATTTATAAATTTAAATGAATTAAAAAAATATACATATTAGATGAAATAATTTTAAATTAAAACATTTAAGAAGTATTAATAAGTTGAATAGAATTATTTGCCAATAATATATCTAACGTTGCATTTTTGCATGATGATTTCTCAATTGAAATCCTAAAAGTTATAATTTGGCTTTCAGTTTTTATACTTTCCTTCCTTGTGTTCAAATAATTTGTTTAAAAAGGTATATTTGTGAAGCCAATTTCTGTATAAGAATTCTAAGATTTACTTAAATTAATTTAAACCCTAAAATACTCATGATGTATTCGAGTATCCAAGTTTAACTCAATCTAATGCTCTATTAAAACTTTTAAGTTTAATGTAATCTTTAAGCTCAGTTATCCAATTTTCATAATTTATTTTTTAAAAAAAACAAAAACATATTGTTTAAACTTCATTTAATGAAGTTAATCACTTAATTCAATAAAATGAATCACTAAAATTGTTTTGCTATTAATTGCTTAATTTAATTCAATTTTGCTCTTTAAAAATTTATATCTTTAATTATTATTTTAAATAATTAATCAATAAAACCTAAATAAGAAGAAAGCAGAGCAGCCTAAAGCTAATAAAGAATTAGATACTCATGAGCAGCATATCATAAAAACTCAATAAGATGATAAACTTTTACTTATTATGAAATTTTAAAGGAATAAAAGTACTCAATTAATTAAATAGCAAGCCTTTTTTAATACAGTTTATTTATTTAACCTTCAAATATAAATAAACCTATTTTTAATAACAAAAAATTCTAGTCCTCAAATTTCAACTTATTTGTAACATTTTCACAAGTAAAATTTAGATTTTTTAAATATAAGGAAAATTGCTTTCAAATAGAAGCTTAGAATCTTATTCATTGTCTTATTTGCTGCATTGGTATTTTATAAATTACTCCTATTAAATTTTAGATCATCTAAATTATTTAATAATTTAATAACACGCTTAAGTTTTTTTAATTGAATTATTTCTAATATAAAAGAGCAAATGTAAAATAAAATTTTGTTGGTTAATATAGCTTAAGAAAATTAATTAGATTAGGTATTCGTTTAGAACTTCTTGATTACTTTTATTCTGCAACGGAATATGTTTTCATAAGTGGAAGATTCTCTGACTGATTTGCAGTATGTGTTTTATAAAGAGACTTGCTATGAAGATATGATGATATTTCTGAGAGGAGACGTGGCCTAGAACACAACTCTGAATCTGAGTATTCATGAGCACTTCAGGGCTTCAGAATACCTTCTCAATTTGTGTTAAGACTTAGAGAGTAAATACAACAATATGCGTAATAAGGGGGTATATGCTAGTTTAAATAAGAAATATATGGAAATTATTTTCACATTTATAAAATGGTACATAAATACAAATTATAAATTAAATCCTTTTACAAATTTGCGATCACCTTGTGCTCAGAGATAACTTTTTTAGTTACTTATTTATAAAAGTTAGAATAATTTTATATAAATGTTTATAAAGAAATTAGATAAAAGGAAAGTAGTTAAAGCTTTCCTCATAAACATATATAGAGCTAGAAAATATAAAATTGTCTTTAAAAGCAATATTATAATGAATTATTATGTCCAATAACTGAACATGAAATAAACTATAAGCTTCATTATTCGTAACAGAAAATTAAAAAATTTTAATTTTATGTTTAACCTCCCGTAAAAGTCTACCAGTGTACTTATAAGATGCAATTAAATATTTTTTGGCAAAAGGAGCGATTGATTTTATGGAGTCAGAAAACTTCTGTGATTTCTATAAGGATTTGACAGATATAATATCGAAGTATTTATACGCTGAATGCAGACGTATAAATTCAAATATTCTAAGCAAGGGAATTACTTCAGTCAATGCTTTTCTTTACAAATATAATTAATTTTGAATTTAATAAAAGAATTTACAAGCAAGCAATTCAGTATAAATTATCTCTCGATACTCACTGGAAGCTGAAGAATGCCACTTTAGATTACCTCAAATCAATGCTTATTGCCAAATTAATTATTCATATTGTACAAATAATTTATAATATTTAATAAGAACATTTTTTCCTAGTGTAGGGAAACTTATTCCAAAAAAATACAAATATATTTTATTTAGAGTAATCAAATTGTGTTTTTAAAAAAAAATTGTATAAAAGAAATGGTCCTTTTTATAAAGAGATTTCTTAAAATACCCATTTAAATATTTCAATAAATGAAATTCTATTACAAAGTGGCCTTAGTATTAAAATAATAGGATTAGCTGTGTCAAGAATAATTATTTTTTTTCCTAGCCTTTTTATATTTTTAGAATATTAAAAACAATCAATTAAGTATAATTTTAATTTATGGATGCAGACACTGCAATGGTAAACTCAATCGACATGAAAATGATAGTGATGGCTGATCCATTTAGCTATTTAAAAAGTGCCTGCGTTGATAGCGTAATAAGCTACTTCAAGAAATAGAAAGACCTCAGTATTATCATATTCTCAATTTTTGTGGTTCTTCTGAGTATATCTACACTTTACTTTTTGCTTACTTAAAAATATCTTTTTATTATTAGCAAAAATTAAATTTATAAGTTTATAAAAATATAAATTTATATTCTTTGACTGACAATACAAATAAAAGGATTAATTTATTATGAACATAAACTATTAGCAGCACAAAGAAGTTATTAATAAGATAAATCAGAACCTGCACTTTATAAATTCATTACCTTAAAATATTAAATTTTTACTAGCATACAAGATTAATCATTTTATTTTTAAATTTATTAAGTAACCTTATTAATTATGCTGGTGACTGTAAAATCATTCAGAAGAAGCATGTGGAACACCAATCTCATGCTAAAGATCATTCCCTAGGATTCATTATCATAAGAGGACGCAGACCTCATTAAAAGTTTCTTTGTCAGTTGAATTAACGCACTTTAACCATTAATTTCATAATTTAATATATGCTTTTCCTAATTTCTCAATCATAGGAACTAAGTTACGTTATTTTAATATAGAATTAGAGAAATAAATTGCCATATGTAAATAAGTTAAGAAGACCCATGCTTAAAATCGCAACCTTCATAATATAAACAATTTAAAAATGCATAAACAAAATCCAAATCACATCCAAAAAACTCTGGATGCTTAACTCACCAACAAATTCCCAAATAAGAAGCAGGATGCCTGATAAACCAATGACAACATTCGAAAGTAAAAATACAGTGAATAAACTAATCCAGCCGATCCTCTCAACAATCTCAAAAATCTTAAAAAATTAAGCCAAAACTTTTATTTCATAAATTTAATATAAATTTTATTAATATTTTTCTTTAATTTACCTTTAAAAAATACACGTAAATCGCTTTTCTAAAGGTATTTTTTATATTTAAATATATTTATCGAAGAAAATCACTTCCATTCTTTTATTATGCTATTTTTAAACTTAATTGACTATAAATTGGTAGATATTTTTTATTGTTTTACCTATTCCTTCTAATTAAGACTGTAGAGACATCTTATATATCTAAATAAATATCAAAAAAAGAAGAAAGAAATCACAACTGATCAAGCTGAAAGGAAATAGAAGAATATTATATGAGGAATAGAAATTTAATATATACAAATTTTTTTATAAAAAGAGATTTTAACAAATCCTACAATATTTCATTATGAGGTTTGCATTTGTAAATAGGATTTTGAATAATACAATTTATAATTAATAAAACTAAGAGAGTATAGAGAAGACAGACGCCGAAAATGGCGATGAGGGAGTAAAAAGGACTAAGAAATCATTGAGGTCTGGTTAGTTAATGGTTGCAAGTGAATTCAAATCCTTCAACATTCTCTCCCCTAAGATTGTGGGCAAGCTGAGCTGGAAAGTTATAAATGCAGTTAGTCGCTACATGACTCTTTTTTTATTCTCTGCGCATTATATTCCTTTTTACCTTTCTCGAGGGATTCACAGCTTTAACTCTAGTTACTTTTAAAAAATTCTGTTTTACTTTGCTTTAGCAGAGACTATTCCTAAAACTATTTATTTATATAAGAGACATATGTTTGCTTTATGTATCTAACATAAAATAAAATTAATAATAAAGGACATAACGAGAACTACCTAAGAAAAGCCCGATGGTATAATGCCATTCATAATTTTATATTATTTACTATATTTTAAAGAAATATATAATTGTGATATAATTGATTAAATAAAAAATAACATGAATACAACTTGCTTTTTATTGATTTTATATTTAGAATAAAATAGCAAATAGCAAATCAAACTCATCATTTAATTTTATTTTTATGAATAACTAAAAACCAAAATATAAGTTTTTGTGTAAGAATTTTTGCATTTATTATTCATTTTATAGAAATTTTATTATAATAAAATTTAATTCGGTTTCAAATTCTTGCAATAAATAGACAACTTCCTTGACGATTATGTTTATATTTTATGGACAAAACGATATTGAGTAAACTAAAACATCAGTTTAATTGCTTAATAAATCTTTTAATCCCCTTTTTAAATATAATAATTTTATGATTTCAGAATTATTGGTATTTATTGTCAATACTTTATATTTTATTTTTAGAATATGTGTATAATTCAATAATATTTATATCTAAAATTATCAGTTTTGATTTCATCACTAGTCATATTTGGTTTATTTTATATTAAAATTTATATCTAATTTTATAAATTACTTAATTTCTTGAAAAAGTTTTATCAAAAGATTGGCGAGAATTGCATTAATTTGAGGAATTGAAAGATCAAATATAAATTAAATTAAAAGATCTTTAAATGATCATAAATTATTTTATAAAATTTGAAGCTATTCAGAAGCTACTTAATTATTATATAAAATAGATGAACCTTGAAATTTCAATTGAATTTTATTTCTAATTAATTTTATATTACTTATTTGGGGCTTTATAAATTTATAATGGTTTCCAGGCTTTATTCTTTACCACATTTATCTATCTTCTCGTTAAAGAAAAAAGAGCTCTTGAGACATTTTAAAATATTCTCATTTAAATATCAGTTAATTTACAAATGATTAAATTTATTTTGAAATTATTTTTTGCGAAAATAACTAAAGGAAATTAAAAAAGTAAGTATAGTTTACAAAAAAATTAAAATCTAATGTTAAAATAGCACAATATACTTTTCTGCCTCGACCTATTGCATATATCTTAAATTTATATCCTTTAAATCTTTACGATTTTAGTTAGGACCACTCTATAAAAAAGAATAGAAGCTTTTAAAATGTTTTGCAATTTATTGCTATAAGAAAATTATGTAAAAATTTTGATTACAAAATAAAATTGGCTACATATATATTTTTTATTTTATAATCTACAATAAATAGAATATAAATAATTTTATTATCATTTAAATCTTAATATTTTATTATAATTAAAAAAAGAATAACTAATTCGTTTATTTTGAGTGGGAGAAAAGCAACAATTTGAATAATAAAATATCCTTTGATTCTGGTTTATCTGATTAGAAAAGCAGTGGATTAGATAAATTCTCAAGTAACTTATTAATATTATATGTTTTATTACTCTATGATGGTAAATAAGGAAGCTAAGTTCATACACAAAGTGTTTGGCATAATGATTATAGTCCTACAAACAGCATTATTCATGCCTTTATCCTTATTCATAATCAACAACTCATTTACATATCAAATTATAACTCTAGGATTAATTTCAAAAATCTAGAATCTGGAGCCATGCCTGTAATTTGTCTTGTTCTCAACATTAAATCAATTATTATAGTTTATATAAGATTAAATACAATTGAATAAAAGCTCTATTGATAATATGAAGCCAATATATTTTCATAGACTAAGATAATAAAAAATTACTTAGTCCTTAAGAAATAAATCACATTTATTGTAAATATATGAATACATAGTTTCTATGCTGCTAATCTTAGTAAAACAGCTGTTCTCTAAAAAGATATTTAGAATCAACATGATCACTACTTAACTTTAATTTAGTTATCATTCAATTATTATTTAACTGGAGGAAGACAGAGCGATAAACATAGGAAATTGGACAACCATGGGATGCTGGAGTGAACCTGACTCCACTCTTCAATACCTTGAGATACTTGCCAAGTTTGCCATTCCACTATTCCTGGGCCTAAAAGTTTAAAATATTAGTTGACTCAAGCTATAACTTTCTGCTTGTACTTATAGTTGTAACCATAAAAGGAATTAAGTTTGTAGCTTTCACTCTTATGTTTAACAAGATAGTTGCCTTCAACAAGAGACTTAAATGATCTAAAAAAATATATAAACTGGGTTACATGAGAATGAGTTTCCATTTCTTAGTTTTTTTCTAACTGATAATTGGGCTGGCCAAGTACTTTTATGGGATTTACGACAATCACGAAGGATATATAATCGTTTTCCTATTCTCCTTTCCTTATTCTTTTCAGTGTAAATATAAGCATATTTAATTTAGCAGGCATTTCTCTTAAAACATTCTTTGGAGGTATACTTAATCAATAAACAAGTCTGCATTTCCAAGCGTAGATGATGCTAATTTTACAATAAATTGTATAATTACCAAAGCATGATAAAAAACTTGTTGTTTATTATTTATTACTTCATCTACAAGAAGGCATAGGCAGGAGAATCGTATTAATAAGATAAGTTGAAACTATCTGATTATGAGCAAACTTTCTTATTAATGAGAATGTGTTTTAAATTATTTTCTCAATCCTGATAGATATGACTCAAAGTTGCCTGAAGAAAGGATCCTTGTACAGTAAGTTTATTTTTAAGGGTAGTTTGTTTGAGGGGAAACAAATGAGCAGGTTCCTTCATCTAATTGAAAATCACATTGATGGTTGTGAGCAAATAGACTGCATTTGCGAAGTATTCGATGACTTCTGCACTATTTTTTCCTCCTCAAACAATCTCTAATATATTAGTTATATAATCTTCCAGTGAAATGATACATCTAATATATATGTTTATACAACAATGAATGTACGATTTGATTATAGTAAGTTTAAGGTTATTTTTTATTAATTAATTTTAATCTAAGCATGAAAAAGTACAGAAGAATTTACTAGATATTGTGCAATCATTGAAAACAAATAAAGTATATCAAATTTGAAAATAAATAAATGAATGCTAACTATCACCATCTCACTAATTTCAATTTGAACAAGATGCTCTACAACGCCTAAAATTTTAATCAAAAGAGAGCCAAGACCTCCACCACTAGCCTCCAAAAGGAGAAAAACGAAATTTCACCCACATTCTAATAAGTGAGCTAGAAGATTGAGCACCACATCCAAAAGCTGCAAGATAAATCTTAGTATTTATTTATTTAAGAAGACTAAGAAGTCAATCCATCCGATATTTAAATCTTAGAGAACCAAGAAAATGAAGAGGAGAACGATGACGATGAATTCTTTGAGGTATCATTCTCCTTCGCACTTAGATACTTCATAGTTAACTTCATGAAGATATTCATGGATTAGATTAAAGCCAAGAACCCTAATTCTGAATTTATAGAAAATGCTTACAACTACTCTGCTTTATTCTTGTTCTAAAAAGTTCATCTGGCTATAGTTTCCTTGCGAAAGCATACTGTAGATTAGAAAGGCGGCGCAAATAGTAAAAGATCGTTTGGGCAAGCCTGGTTAGCTTTAAATCGTTAATGAGTAATTTATTCTTCACTACTTCGATTAGTACATGATTCATAAGTTTTTATCTTAAGACAAGCACTAAAGGAATAGAAAAGAGATAAGAAGTAATGATAATTAATTCTTTATGGAATTTATATTAAATTTATAATGATAGTAAAAGAAGAAGCAGAACAGAGAGAATAAATGAAGCAGCAGAATATAGAGCTAATAAATCAGCAAAAGCACAATTCATTCCAAGTGCCAGCTGAAAAGTTCATATTCGTGAATACTCTTTACATTAATTCCACACTGACATCGAGCAGCTTTGCTAGAATGCCATATACTTTTGGAAAGGCTTCACAGAGATAACGATCAATCCTTACTCTCAAATAAGTCTTGGAGAAAAGCTTTCTAAATACCTAAAGTCAATCTACTAAGGCTTTCTTCAAATAGAAAACACTCTCCTTCAAAAAGACCCTAACCTTTACTTTTGGTTTGGACTCATTCAATTGAAGATAGTCAATGATTCGAATGTGTACAATTCATTCATCGCTAAAATTTTAATATCCTTATTTATAAATGAGAGAGATCTAGTAATTCAAAAAAGCCATTACTAGAAATCTCTATGACAAGAAATTTGATCATGAATCAGGGTTTATGATAGCAGACGCAAAAATAAAGACTCAAGGAAGTATTTACATGATGAACAAGCACCTATGCAAGTGGATTAAAAAAGACAACATTCAAGTCAAGAACATGAACATTAAGGATGTTATGCCCAAGCTATTAGCCGAGAATCATGATACCTTAAAAATTATATTAATTTGACTAGTTCATGGCAGACTATAATAAATCTGGAGAGTCTATGATCATCAACAAGAAGATGACTTTCTTTATCAGAGATGCGAATTAAAGCCTCATCTCAGTAAACTTCTTTGTTCAGTTTCATTATTCCTATCGCTATGGCCACTGTTTCATCTGCCTTATCGATATAAATAACACACTCAAGCCCTTTAATGATAATCAAGAATACAAATCAGACCACTTGGTCTTCATGAGCTTCGACAGCAAAAATGGACAAATTTATTAATTGATTTTTAAATTATAGAGTGCTCGGACAACATTTCTAAGCTAGTATCATTCAATTCTGGAATCAAGATAGAGAGATCAATTGGTGCTATTGTTTTATTTAGCTTATCAGTTTCAAGAGAAGATGGTAGCTATGGATGACATCTTCGAGAACTTAAACTTTGCCATGCTCAAGTTAAATTCATTATTTTTGAGTTCTAGTTGGCAGTGTAAACACAGCGATAAGGAAAATGTACTCATGAAGGGCTTTACAAGTTAAACATGTACGATTTTTACGAAGATGAGGATAGCAGATTTATTAAAGTTATACATTTTTTATTCGCTTATGGTTCAGGTAGGAAATAGCTTTACGCCAAAATGGCACTCTATATTGAGGAGCTTGGCAGGCAAAAATGCTAAGTGGGATTTGCTGTTTTCACTATTCAAAAGTCCAAGCTTTAAACTTTAGACTTCCAACTTTCACTAAACTCTAATGACAATACTGGAAAGATGGTGAAACTTATAGGCAATTTGGATTAGAACGATATGGAAGACAATCTATTAGTTTTTATTAAAATGATGACCAAGCTTCTTCCTCTTACAATGGGTCCTCCAATTATATTTTAATTCTAGCACTACTGACAAAACAAACTAATTTGACATAAAGCAGTTCCATGTTTTCTATTAGCAGAATACTCCAAGAATTCTCAAGCTGGTGATTTAGCTTATGGTTTTCCTGTTCTTGAGTTGCATAATTATCTCTACCATAAATTTGGCCCTCAATGTTGAGAACACAATTTCAACTACGCTCGATATCAACTCAGTTAAAGCCTCCTTCGATAGAATAAACTACACAATCAACAGCAGAATGATCTTGAGAATACTCTTGAACATAGCTAATGGTTACGAGCCTAGTTACTCTTTATTGGGTGGGGGCCTAAGATTCTAATCTTATTAAGGCCTACTCTAATTCAGAGTATCTAGCCTCTATGATGCAGACTACTATCTTGAAAATTCAGGCTACACCTACGACAACGAATTCAAAGATTTTGTAAGCAAAGGAATAGAATTAGCATACCTCAATGGGTAGAACCAAGTTATTCATGACATTAAGAGCCTCAGTGTTGCTCAAAGTCTACTCATAACTAGAATATATCAGATCAACAACTATACTTCAATAATAATTTATTTACTGCTTCTGATATGATTGGAAAGCTTAAGAAATTATATTTTCTAACATAGTTAAAATTAAAATGAGAATTAGAATTAAGTCAATAATAATGAAGAATTTAAATGTTGGTCGTTAAATTGTAAGTAAAGTAGTATCGCAATATGGGGCTTTTTCAATATATTGTTAAATTTTAATATGAGTTTGTTCTATGCCATTAGGATAGGAGGTGCCTATCAAGAGATTTTGATGTCACAAACTCTGAACCAATAATTTAACTAAGTTTAAAAATACTTATGGCCGTGGTAACTCTTTCAACAGACTTCCTGCAAAGAAGTGTCAAAGATGAAAGTTGTTTAGAATTTAATTTTTAATTGAATGATCATAAATTAAAGCCAATATCTCACATTTAAACTGCCACATACTTTAAGTATATTAATTTATTTATTATATTAATTCTCCTTTATTAAATTCTTAGCTATATATTTGGTTAAGATTCAGAGTCTAAATCCAAACCTCACTACTTCATACGCACCAACAATATAGGACTAAACTCTCTTCTTCGCAGTTAATAACTCTCTTTCATCTATCAGAGAAAATAATTTGAAACTTCAGGACTTGTATATTAGAAAGACTGTCCAGAGAGCTTCGGAAAAGCAAGATCAAGCAATCATTCTTTATAAAATAATATTTCTTTGCGTTGTCTCAATTGTCTCTATCCTTTTGGTTAATAATAAAATATAATTTATTGATAAAAAATATTTATCTTATTTTCTACAATGATACAGAGTCATAAATGCCTTTTAACAACTCTAATTGACAATAATTTAGAAGATTTAATAAGGATTATTGCTGCATCTTTACTATGCAATTAAAGGAGTAATTTATAATTTGGTTACTCTGATGATTTCTCCAATTTTTAGCAAGACGGAGGAAAGAAAGTTCCAGGCTCTAAAGTTTTTCATTAAGCTATCAGCTGACAAGATCAAGCTGTTTAAATGCAATATAAATCATTAAATGTTTTAAGAGAGATGTGAGCAGTGTCTGAGAGTGGAGGAGGACTTACTCAGGAGCAGCAACAACAACTTCATTCAAACTCATGGGACTGATAGATCCAAAAAACACTCTACTAGGTTTGGAAACAGGCATATAAGCAAACAAAGCGAGGATTCTTTCCATGAAGAATATTCCTCTTCTTCTAAAATTGGCAGCAGCTACAGAGGGCTAATGCCTTCTACTGCCCTCCAAGACCCAAGATACAGCTCAAGACCCATTCTCAATCAAGGCGTCTCCATGTACGATTTCAGCTCAAGGATCATCGAGGAGGAAGAGAACAGCATTGAAACTATCTATATTTTACTCTGTCCAATGTCGCTCCTAATATTTATAAAACTTATTTTAATAAAGTACTCAATATTTTTTATTAATTCGAGCTATATCAAGAAATCTCAGATCTTCATGTCGCACTTCAAACTTACATTACTCTTTTACTCTATAAACTAGCCAACCAAGTAAAGAGACAGTAGATCAAATAAATTACTATATAGCAATATTTAGATAGAAAGTTAAAGCATAGAAGACTCGTCTAGTCCAGTTAAAAGACAGCAGTCACTGGCGAGGAGGAGAATCAAAGAGAGTTTGGGGGAAGTAAACCAAGTCTCAAAAGCATATACTATGTTTTTTAAAAGAGTTCAAATCAGTGGATATGAATATCATTCATCAGAGTGAGAACGAGTCTTCCAACATAAAGAACAGTGACCTACAAAATCATATTAAATAGCTTTAATGCAAGTCAAGACGCACTCGACTTAAATTCTACCATGAGACACCTCGTTCAGCCTTTGCCAAGCTTATCTTCCTCAGGATTATTAAATATTTTTATTGGAATAGCAGAAGTCGGAATTCGCAAAAAGAAATCTAACAATCAACATGAAAATAATAGTCACGAATTTATTTTCAAGAAATTCTAGTTAAAATTAACCACGGCACATAAAATAATAATATTTTTTCTCTAATAAAATAAATTTAAGATTTTATGAAGCATTTATTTTTAAAATTTTATCAATAGAGCTTCAACAAATTATTAATCTTTAGCGGGTATCAGATTACTATATTTAATTATAAAATAATATATTTCTTAAAGCTAAATAAATTTTTTTTCTCAATTTAGTAATTATAGAAATGAATAATTTGATGAAAACGAGACTGAAGCCTAAGATGAAGATCTCGATGAAGATTCTAATATTAAAATTGCAAGAATCAAGAAACTTTATAATTTAAATAGACATTTTCATCATTTATTCTTAATAATCTTTACTTAAAAATATTTATAATTTATTTGATAATCGTGTAATTGATACCAATATTTAGATTTTGAAACTTAAAATGCATGAAAATTTCTTAAGAAGTAGGTTTTCAGCACAAGCTTTCAATACATTAAGAATGAAAATTAAAAATCAATCAAAATTTATCTATTTAAAATGAAGAATTATTTAGAAGATGCTCAATATTTAATGAATAATAATTGTATAATTGATAATAATAATATATAATTAATTAAATAAACTTGCATTCCAGAAGAAGATTTAGACTCTCGTGATAACTTTGGTAATTTCTGCAGTATTTGCCCAGTACTAAACATTACAACTATTGATTAATTCTTCTTATAAGTAAAAACTAGTGTCTGATTTCCTTTAGTTTACTTGTTGACGTTTCTTTTGCAAAGAGATGTGTATAAGAAAGCTCAAACATCAGTGGAGGACTTGAATCTAATTTTCAATAAGGAATCTTGCATAGAAGACTTATTTGGCTTTCTCAGAGAAAACACCATCTAGAATTATAGAGTATTTTAATTCTCTTAGAATTCATCACTTCTCTACTCCAAAGATGATAATACATCTGCAGTAGAATACTTAATGAACGAGTGCCAATAAAGAGAAACCAAGTACAACTAAATGAGGAAAGACTTGCCTAAGTATTTGGGAGATGCCAAAGGAGCCATTGAGAAGATGGAGTCATCAGCATTTTGTCTGGAGTTCTATCCTGCTAATAATGACATCTATTAGCTCTATCCCCTGTGCAATCAAGCACTCAACGGAATTCTCAGTAAAGGAATAACAAATGTTAACGCCTTAATGTAAACACCTCAATTTTTTAATCCACACTAGCTAGTATGAATTAGATTTACCAAAAAGCTTAGAAGTACAAGCTTAACTTGGAAACAGCTTGGGCTTAGAAGGAAGCAAACTCTACTTTCTTGAAACAAATCCTAATGGATCAAGAGACCGTAGACTTACTAGACATGAAGGAGAGATTACTTGCAATTCCCTTTGGCAACTTAAAAGATGCATGCGTGAGCAGCGTAATCAGCTACTTCGAAAAGCAGAGAGACACCTTGATAATTATGGGTAGAATATGAATTGTTGATCGAGGATAAGTGCAAAATTGATCTCTAGGGAGGGGAAGGAAGAGGCTAGTAAAGGGCTTATTTAAATTAATTAATTTTTGAATTAAGACACTAATAGAATCTAAGATGGAAGAGAAGACCTCAAAGGTAAAAGTGACACAGCTGGCTTAGAGATTCTACGACATGTACAACAGTCTCAAGACAGCTTGAAACAAACTCTTCCTTGAAGAAGAAGATAAATCTCTTGAGTGTTGGATTTAAGAACCTGATCAACGCAAACAGAATCCTAAGCTTTGATGCAAAAAATCAGACTCTTTGAAAGCACTTGAAACCTATTTCAAGAGAGATGAAGATATTCAAGATATGGAAACAAACTTGGGCAAGATAGCAAAGACTACAGGAGGCTAAAACTAAGTGTGTCAGGTTTGCTTCCTCAAGATGGCTGATGAATACTATAGATGCGCTGCCGAGACAGTTCAATAGAGGTTGACATGTTCCATTATTTATATTAAACAGACATATATAATCTCTCTTAATTTATTAAAGCTATAACTTACACTTCCTTCCCTCCCTAGAGAGATCAATTTTGTACTTACCCTCCATCAACAATTCATATTCTACCCATAATAAAAACAAATATATATGATAATCCTTTATGCGGTGTTTGTGACTTTGATAACCCTATTCCTAGTCTACTTAAATTATCATAATCTATAATATATCTTTTTCATGAGAGTGCTGAAACGGATAAGAATTACAATGTGGAATACAAATATTATGGTGAAGATCATACCCCAAGAAGTCCTTTCAAAGAACGACTAGGAGCTTATCAAATCATTTTTCGTGAGTTGAAATATTGGCTAAAGTTATAGCATTATTTTATTATGCTCTCTCTTTCATATTTCTTAGCTTTATTAGTTCAAAAATGAAATAGAGAATTCTTTCAGAGGATAAATTAAAATCTAAGAGGATATGTCAGCTTTAATGATTTATTTTAAAATCACCATTTAATTAATTTAAATGAAGAATATCGATATAATTAGAATTAATTTTATACTTATATACCTCCTTAACTTTTTGAATATTTTCTGATTATTTATTAGCAAATAATATAAATTATATTTATCTTATTTGCCATTATAATTATAAATATAGGATAAATAGGATTAAATGAGTACTGATTTAAAATATAAATTCTTTACAAAACTTAATCTTAAAGCATAGTATATTAAACTAGTCAAATAATAAAAATAGAAACTTAATGGCGATGAAAAGTAAAACTACTTTCAGCATCTAAATCATGATCAGAGATGCTTTACTAATTCTAATATTTAGAGTCGTGAATTGTGATTAATTAAATATGATTCCATTTTATGAAGGGGAGCTATTATCATTCTAAAATCTAATTCCTTCCTTATCCAGGTATATATACGTTACTTCTACGATAACAAATTTTTCAAAAGATACAGACTCGAAATTAAGTTCTTGCACACATTAATTGTTGCTTTGATGTATTCATCAAATTTTATTAATTGATATTTGTAATGATATAATCAAAATCTTATCTTAAGTATATAATACGAAACTATGAACTAAAATCTTAACTAATCATAACTCTACCAGCAGCTAGCTTAAAACAACATAAACCAAATATATTCATCATTATTATAAACAGAGTTTAGTTATTGGTCTTAAATCAACAACTATGTTTTTATTAAACTGCAATAGTTATTATATTAATCGAGAGGACTTGGTCAACAGACTTTAGACTCTAACATATATAATGCATCCTAAATCATTCAAAACTAAAATCAAGCGGCTTAGGTATTGCCAAGCAATTTGACTTAGATCCTTTTAAATTCAAACTACTCTCAAAATTACTTTTTAAAAAATATAGAGATGTGGATATTTTAATTCAGTTGGTCAGCATTTGGGAGGGATGGGTCTAATGAACCATATCCCCATTCATAATCCTTTGACTTCAGTATACTGTCCATTGCAATATGCCTAAGCCTCTTCTTAGTTGAGAAACAATTTACATGTCTGCTCAGTTCACAATCCTAACCAATGCCAAAAATATTTCAATTACTATCAGATATTTCAATTTCATCATTAACTTATTGGGAAAATAATATTCTCGAGATTTCATTAACTAACTCATTTAAGCAATTTTCATCAAATCAAATTTATATGTTTTCATAATTTATTTCCAATTCAATTTCACAAACAAATTATGATAGTTTTTTTTTTAAAAAAAAAAAAAAATAGTTTCAAAACATAAATAGAGTCTTTGCAATTTCTAATAAATTATGCCATTTATCAATTATAACTAAAATATTATTCATGATTACTTGAATATGAAAAGTGTATAATAAATAACTAATTCTAATGACTTAATTATTCATTTTTTTGTATAATATAAAACAATTGCTTGTGATAATGCCTTAATTATGGTTGTGTTTCGACTTAGCACTAGGCTTCAGCAAATGCTAGCCTGCCTATAATTATAGATAGACTTGTTCAATAAGCTCAAACGCGCCATTCTTCCTGCCTCAACCAAACTCTTTTGCCGCCTCTCAGCCAACATTTACAAAACATTCACTGTACTCCTCATCAAATATACCATGAGTAAATTAATATTTTATAACTTAACTTCACATAAAATTAGAACTTATTTTTACCATATTTAAAATTCTTGAACAAAGTTCAAACCTTTTCATAAATAACTGAATTTTTAATTATTTAGAGTCTTTGTTAAAACATTTACTTTTCTTTTTCTGTTATGTTGTTGTTAATAATTACAAGCTGCTCACCTTAAACTGAATTAATGGAGGAGTAGTTAGTGTATTAAAATGCATGTCCCTAGAATACTGAGTGCCAAATGACTTGCACTAAAGATGACTGTCTTATAAATTCTGAGTCTGCTAATGCTGAATGTCTTTTGGGCAAATGCCCAAACTAGTGCGAGGGAATTATTGATCAGCCTGACGTAGCTGATGAAGAATAATTATGCAAGTAAACATATTTAAATTTAAAAGATAAAATGCTATATTTCTGTTAAAACAAATTTAAACTTGCAAAAATAAATTATATTATATGATACCTTATACTTTTTTAATATCTGTAT
Source organism: Tetmemena sp. SeJ-2015 (assembly GCA_027382625.1). Lineage (NCBI taxonomy): Eukaryota > Ciliophora > Spirotrichea > Sporadotrichida > Oxytrichidae > Tetmemena > Tetmemena sp. SeJ-2015. Next base: position 56,676 of record JAJKFJ010021560.1, read on the forward strand.
GTCAGTGAAATTTGATGCAATGGGGTATTTAAATTGTTTTGGCAAATTTTTTGAATTTAAAATAGGAATATTTTTTTAATTGCTATTTTGAAATTCAATAAAATAAAAATGCAATTTAGAAAAAAATTTTAAATATAAAGCTTATTAAAGATAACAAGATTACAATGAAAATACAGTTTTAAGAAAAAATTATCTAACTCTGATCAAATTTGAAAAATAATTGAAATTTTAATTTCGCTATCGATAATTTGTATTTTAAAATGCAATAAATCTTGCTTTGATAATCAGAATTCTTGCTAAGAATCCGCTCAATAAAAATAAAATGTTCTAGCAGTATTTTAGGAGTTAGAAGAGCCTCCACCTGTATCAAAGATTTGCACTTATATTGATTTTTTTCTATTTTATTTTCACTAAGAGATAATTCACGAAGCCTCTTGCCATGTTATCCCTATCAACAAACCCTGTCCACTTCTCACTACCGAGTAGCATTCATTAAATTTAATTAAAATAATTAATAAATAAGCTCAATTCTTATTAATTATAATATAATAATACTTATGACTGCAAAATAAAATTTATATCAGGGAGTCCTACAACATTTTCTTATTTACATATTTCATTATAAACTTAATAAAAGGAGGGAAATTAAGTTAATTAAACATTTTAATAAGTAATTGATTGTCCAGAAGGAGGGAATAGCGAACCCTGCTTTAATTAGGACTGTGAAGCAGCTACTATCTCTCCCTGTACTATTCCAAATTGCGATGCTGAACAAATTAAAATACATGCCTTTATTAAAATACCTTGCCTTTAGGAGGCCAAAAAGAAAGTGAGCTCACGTTCCTCATCTGCTTCAAACTGCCATAAAGATTAAATACTTTATATTTAGCAGACTCTAGTAAGTGTTCAGAAGGGGTAGAAGAGTTTAAGGAAAATTAACAACACAAGAGTCATGCAGAGGCAGATTGCATCGGAGAGCATTTGCACAGAGTAATTCACTATGATGATATTCACTATAAAAAGCCAAAGTCTCCCTCAGAGCAACCTCCCATTGCTCATATCCACTGCCACGAGATAGTTGTTTGCGAAAACTAGATTGTTAATCAGCATTCATTAACAGTATTATTTGAATGAAAGCTTCACAGTTTTTTCTTAAAAAAAGAAATTAAAATTTATATAATAAGCCCTTAAAATAAATACAATTTCCTTTTTCAGGGTAGTTAATATGTTTTTAATTTGGCAAAGATAAAATTGATTTCTTAAATCGATAAATTATTTGAGTAATAAGTATTTTATTTAAATTTCTAATTTTTTTTTTAAATATAATTGCCATTTAGAACCTCCAAGTGTAGTTGATATGAGAAAAAGGGACTCTAAATACTGCGCTAAACACCATCATAAACATGCTTCCAAAAAATCTGAGAAAGGAGGTGTCGAGGATTCTGAAATTAAATAAATAATTGCGGTTGATGAAGATACAGTTGCTCCTTCAAGCAAAAAAGGCGGCCAAAATATTTATATAGCAGTTTTTATCTTTAAATAGTTTTACAATTAGAAGCTTTATTGATCCCATAGATGGAAAACAAAAACACGAATACATATGCTAACTCTTCCTAGTCAACAGAGATAAAAATGCAGACACTTCTTGCAAACACTCAGCCCAAAAATCAAAACCTAATCAGGATGATTACGATACATTTTTAATGAAGGAAAGGAGGAAGAGGAAGATATGGCAGCTGATTCAACACAGCAGTAGATCATAGATAACATCTCAATTTTTTATGAGATAAGATTATACTTCAATCTAATGTAGAACAGCTGAGAACTTTGGTAAAAGAGTACGAGGAGATGGGAAGCTTCACTGAAAACACTGTGATTTTAATGGGCTGTCCTAGACTTCACAATTAAACGAAGAGGGGATCAATCTATCGTGGAGTATCTAAGAATGGAAAGAAATGGCAAGTCATGGTAATGGGAAATAACTGCAAGTACTTCAGCGGTTCAATCACCAGCGAGAAACTAGCAGCTAGAATCTATGATAGATTTGCTCTTTAGCACTTTGGATTAAGAGCAAGACCAACCTAGACTACAACAAGCAAACTATGATTTAAATGATTGAAGAGATTTAGCAGCAAATAACAATTAGATTTATTCATTATATATTTTAAAGAAACAAACTTATCTTCAAACAAAAATTTTATTAATGCTTTAGTTTCCACTTTCATAAATTAAATTATGATATAAAAAGATTAATTCAATTAAACAGACAAATTTGATTTTAAAATTATAGATATAAGCAAATTTTAAGTGATTTTTAATTGCTTATTTTTATTAACTTTAAAGCTCCATAAAGAAAAAAGGGGGGTGAACTGCTTTAAAAATCTTTTTATTTAATTATAATTCCTTCTTTAATTAATTAATTTACGTGTGCGTAAAGTCATTCACTCATACAGAAGGATTAATTGAGACTTGAAGCCTTCAAAGTCACCTGTCACAAATTTTAAGGAAGCTAATTTCTATTTTTAAAACCTTATTTTTTAAAATAAATTCCTATAATAATTTAAAATTTAACTTATTGTATATTTCATATAAAGTAAGTATTTAAAAATAAGCGATGAGTAAACCGCATCTCAAAATCAGTAAGCAAATCTTAATTCTCTAAAGAATGTAAATAAATTTAAGTTTTCATTCAATGCCATTAAAAAATAAAAAGGATATTTAATATTTTTATCTGAAGATAAAAATAAAATTTTCTATACGTTTCAAATCTTAGATATAAAGTTATAATTGTTTTTTTATATTTTGATGTAAAGGGGTTAGTTAGATCTACAAAACTTTAAAATTATTTAAATTAAAATCTAAATTAGATTATCAAGCTAGTATTTTTTATTTTAAATTTGTTATTTTATTAAACTATCTAAATAAGACTTTAATTTGTGTTCTAAAACAATAAGGTAATAATCATTATCTAGCAGAGCCTTTTCAAAGTTAACACGGCTTGAATTATACTTACCTTAAATTAAACTGCATATATGTGGAGCACTAGAAAAATAAAGACATGTAGACTGATCGCTGCTCTAAAATTTTTACTAATAGTTTGGTGTGAGTTGCTTCCCTATGTAGTAAATTTCCTCTAAAGCTATTAATATATCATTAACATCAATTTATTTGAAAATATCTAAGTTAGCCTATACTTAATTTTGACCGTAATAAATATAAAAATAAGCCAATAATTATATAGATACTATGACTGTTATTAATTTTTGAAAATGAAGATAAAATAGAATGTGATTCAGCTGAAGGGTATCATCAAGGAAAGTGATATAGAGTGAATTTATAACTAGGAATTCTTCTTCATTCTATGACCTCATTATTTATTAATTGTGTCTAATTTCTTTTAATTCATTCTTGCGAATTTTTTTAATTTAACTTAAATTTATTTATATTACTAGTGGACAATTTGCTGCAAACATAAGAAGGTAATCTATATTAAATTTACCTTTTGCTAAGAGATAATAATATGCTTTAAATACAAATGCTTTGCCATTGGCCAACTAAGTTTTGCTAAATGTGTTATTATTAAATTATTAAAAATACTAGACATTAAACATTACTTAAACTCTTCAAATTAATATATCAACAACTTAATAAAATTTAAATACAAAAATAATAATAAACTATTTTATAGTTAATTTTTTTTAATTTAAATAAATATAAAGTCTTGTTTGAAAAACTATCTTTTATTTAAATTAATAAAAAATAGGGAAAAGGAACTGCTCTTTTCGTAATCTTATTATTTAAAATGTAATTGCTTTATAAATCTAGAAGCTTCGAATATTAAAGTTATAGAGTCTGCATTATAATCTCCTAAATAATTTATTATAGATTTATATTTATACTAGAACTAAATTAATTTTTGAAAATCCCAATTTTGACTTTTTGCGATAAAATTCTTAATTTTAATATGCAATTATTTTGAATGTTGAATTAAAAGTTTTAGCGAAATAACTATTTTAGAGCTTACAAGATTAATATGAATGATTTATTTAATGTTAAAAGGAGTTAATATGTTCATAATCCCTCAAAATAATAATTTGCTATCTAAATAAAATATATGGAGGCTAACAATATAAATAACTAAATGAATTCTAAAAGTGCTTAAGAAAAAGGAGATCGCATTTAAAATGTTTAAAAGATGGATGATAGCTTATTCTCAAAGATTAATAGCGAATCGAGATAGGATTCTTTTTAAAAAATAAATCTATATCTATTTATTGCATGGCTTCTTCTCCCAAAGGTAGTGAGCCAGCTTCTCTGGGAAATGATTTTCACTACTAGTGAAGTTATTAGTCCCTGAGTAATTACAGTTTTTGCAGGGATAGAATACATTCTAAGCATTTTTTACGCACTCATCATGCAAGAGCGACTCTTTAATATTAAAATAAATATTTATGTTAGCTCTTGTCGTAAATTAGATCCCACTCAGACTAAGTGTAAAACATATTTTGTTATAAAGAGGAACTTTCTTTCAGTTAAAAATGAATTTAAAGTTTGAAGAGAATAGGAGATTTGAATAGCTTTGGAGGGTAGATATATTTATAATTTAGATAATATCGCAGGAAGATGAAAGTGTGTTATTGCTCACTACTTTGGTGATATTCGGAATTCTGAGTTGCATATACTTGGCATTGTTACTGTTAATACATATTAAAAGATAGCAATTACAGTCCTTGAGACTTTTTTTTTATTTTAGTTAGACATAATAACAGAAAGCAAAAACAGTCTGGAGGAGGACTAATCAGCAGAAATGAAAACAGCTTTAATTATAATTTGCTTAGATTTGTAAAGGGGAAGAATGCTTCATCAACTGCTAGCAATAGCTTTGATTTTTGTAAGCCACTCGGTATTTCTTCCACTAGTTGACATCACTATCAATTTATTATAAAATCTTTAAATTTGGCCAGTTATAGCTACTTAAATATAAACCAAGATTCCACAAATATAGCAATCCTTATTCTCAACATCTTTTTAAAAAATTTAAATTACTAATTAATTACCCTTGAGCTTCATTTTGCTAATTGCCTTTGTGTTTCTCTACAAAAAGATGTTTAAGTTAAATGTCCCCAACAATTCAGTCTTTTAATATTTTAGTACAAGATAGCAGGATGGCCAGGTTTAGTAAAGGAAATTAAATTGGCTGCTGGAGTTGACCTGATTCCAATATTCTCTATTCCAATATAAAAATATGTAGTAAATGGTTTATTTAAAAAAATTTTGGGTTTAAAATTTTTAAAAGGATTTATTTTTTTTAAATTAAAAATTTAAAATATCTTAACAAAGATATCTTTACCTTTGCTATTAGCAATAGAAATAAAACAGGTTTCTCTTGGCTTTGCTGATAATCGCCCTTGTCCTATCATGCTCAAGCACTGTTGCTAATTTCATGATATACTTTAGATGCATGCCATACTCTCACAACCTGAGGACAATTAACTTTCTAATAAATTATTTATTTCTGTAGCTGTTTTCAGTTAGTTTCATCCTACTGGTGGGATTATTAAGGTATATTCTCAACATTAATGACTAAAGATATATAAATTTAAAGAGAGGGATTTATCCTTTTATTCCTTTCCAGCTTTGTTTAATTGCTGCACTCTAAGCACCTCATTATCAAAAGAAGTGGTTGCTCAAGAAATACTTACATACCTTTTCTTATATTTTTAAGATTATAATTTTTATTAGAAATCAATTAAAAATTAGATTTTTTAAAATTCCTAAATAAAAACGGAGTCATCCCTTAAATTTTATTGATCTAAATTGATATAAATTCAGGCTAATTTTAAAATAAAAAAGGGTTTCCCCCAAGCAATATTCTGTCATAGGACATTTTAAATTTAAAACCAATTTTTAAATACTCATTTTTTTAGTTTTAGCTAACTCTTTAATCTTTAATAAGAAAATACTTAAGACTGATAAATCCTCTAAAGTTAATGTTTTTATAAGTTTCAATTTTTATAATTTGTACTTTTCAAACAATTTAATAGAAGAAGCCGATAATGATAAATTAGAATAGATGTTCAAAGCATTTAAGGTAATTAAAAAACCATTTTCTACTATTGATGGTTCAAGTACTCCAAAGAAAAGCTAGCATATTCAAATCAAATACAAAAAAGCAACTAATTAAAACAATCACTAGTCAAAATAATCATAAACTGAGCACTCTCTTAAATAAATAGACTACGAATAAATCTTTATTCTAATCATTGAGGCTGTCCACAAAGCCCTCAATAAATTTCAAGTTTCCTAGAGTTCTTTGTTTAATTATGATTAGTTCTATTTTCGAAGAGCCAGAAGTGCTGATGATCCTTGATTTAGTTGAAAAACATGAAGTGACTTGCTAAAACATAAATTGCGTTTGTAACCATTTTCATGAGTTCTTAGCAATCTTCGGTGTTGAATATAGAATAGGAGGAGAATAAATTGTTCTGAGAAAGCTTAAATTTCCGAATGTATATGAAATAATGAGTGAAAAACAGTAAAATAGTAAGTTCAATTCTAATCTCAACAAGCATTTTTATTCTATTAGCTTAATCAGTAGATAGAATTCCACCTAGATAATTAGTAGAAAGATTAGAGAAATTTAAGTAAATCACAGATCTTGCAAAATATTGATCTTCCTTAAGTTTAGTCCGATTTATTAGGAAGTGATACAGGCAGCTATTTAATGAAAATGAATTAAGATGATGAAGACTAAAATTCAGGGTTCATGGTTTCATATAGCTTCGCGTTTAAATTTTTCTTGCTAACATTTTCTAAGCTGTTCTTAAAGGATATTAGCTAGAAAGTGCCCTCATCAGAATTTATATCCTGGCAGTTTAGTTACTTCTATCTGTTTCTATATGAAGTGCCACATTTGTATTATATTTGGCTTTAGTTGAGTTACTCTTAAATGAGAGCTTTGGATCTAAAAGCTAAACTGAAAGCTGGTCTAGCAAGGTATAGAGACATATTGACTAGCACTATGTAATGAGCATGTTTTAAGGCTACGTTTATGAAGAAACAAAACGAGGTCGCAACTAGGAAAATGCAACTTTAAATTTTCTTTTCATTTTTGCAGTTCAAGAAATTCTATCCTTTATTCGTCATAGGTTGGCACGTGGCATCAGGAACAGGCTACACCAGCTATGATCGTGTTATTAGTAGGTGAGATAAAAGCTTATTAGAAATATACCCTAGCGGGGTGTTTAATTCTGCTAATAAACTCTCCTTTATTTTTAAATTGACGACTGTAGAGATATTCATAACCAAAGGGAGCTCCTAACAAAGATAAATCGCCAAGAGGAGCCAATCAAAATAACCATGTTTGATTCTGAAAAATTTATAAGCCTGAACATGAATTACTATAAGTTTCACAATGAGATAGAATTCCTTTGCATGAATGAAATAAATCATCCTTATATTTTCTAATGCAGTAGAATTTTGGAAGGGCTTCAATTATGAAGTCATAAACCCATTTTAGTAAATAAGCCTAGGAGATAGAATAGCCATTCAAATGAAAAAGATCTACGACAAGTTTACTCAGATCGAAGATGATCTTTAATTTATTTAGCTCTTACTCAAAAAGACCCCAAACTATACTTCTGGTTCGGAATGGTTTAGCTTAAAATTGTGAATGATGCTCAGGCTTACGGCATCTTTATAAATAAGATGAAGGAAATACAGTAACAGAGGAGAACTTTCGCAAGGGACTTGAGAGAAAAGCAGTTTGATTAAGAATCGGGATTTCTAATAACTGACGCTAAAATTGAGAGTCAAGGCCAAATAATTATGGCTAACAAGCATTTGAGAAGATCTTATTCTTATGCTTATATTAGTTGGCTATAGATTGAGAATTAAGACTTAAGACACAAGAATGTTAACACTTTGATGCCCGAACTGATAGGGTTAAATCATGATGAATTCATGAATCAGTACACCAATTCAGGCCATTCTAAAGTTCTTAATAAAAAGCTAGTGTATTTTTATGCTGACAGTTTTCGTTGTAAATAAGGACAGATGTCTTGTGCCTTGCAAAGTTTAGATTCAATTCCATCACTCGCCCCAATTTGGGTACACATTTGTTACACTAGCTGACAGCATCTCAATCATATCTCCTTTCAAAGATTTATATTTAGTTTATGAGATTGAGTCATTTCTTTATTTTATTTAAAGATAAAAATTATGATAAAGGTTAAAGAAACTTTATTCAACCGAAAAAATAAATTAAAATGTTTTTCTTATATATAAATCATACTTTAAATAAATATAATTGAAGATAACCTGATGTACTAAGTTAATGAAATAGTTTTCTTGACATTTGATTTCGATACTGGTAGAATATTTGAGACTTCAGATAATTTTAGCAAACTTCTCAGAAAACAAGGAGTTAGAATTGGTCAATCCATTAAGACCTACCACTTTCTTGACAATATTATTTACCTAGAAGACCTATTTGAAGGGATTAATTTTGCAGCTTTATTTTAGCTAATAAACAAAGTTGGCTCTAGTAATCTATTTCCTAGAATAAGAACTGCCATGAGGGTCTTTACAAATTGGAGCTATCTGTTCTTAATGATGAGATCGACAATCGATATTTATCTTCGCTCTATCAATCACCTCCTTATGCTAAAATAGCTATCATTATAGAGGTTTATGGGAAAAATAAAATCAGGGCAGGGTATATCTCTATGAGCATAACAGATTAAGAAACTGCTTTGTATTTTGGAGAAGAAGATAATAGGTAAACTTTCTAGGTAAACCTTATGAAGACTTAGGATGCAGCAGAGGCTGGTCTGTAAATTCTTGAAGAGGAAAGAGAGCTGGATGTTTTATTTATATGATAACGATAATGTAATGAGTTCTTCAGCTGGGGGATCTTCAATGTCTAGCTTTCTTATATTTTAAGCACTGAGAATTCCATTACTTTTGACATCAGAAAGTTTCATAACTTCTATCAACAAAAGACTCCTCGAATTTTAAGACTTGTAGTCCAGCTCGTATTTATCCTTTTCATCAGCTGTCTAATCATTTCTCAAAAATAAAATACTTAAGAAAAATGATCATCATTATCTTCTCTTATTTATACTATCCCAATTTTTATTTTCATTTCTTCTGTTAACATCGGAATCTGTATTTACAATCTCCTCATTTTATTTTCATTCTCTTGAGCACTGACAGAGACCTTAAAATTCTGAAGACTGGCTATGATAGAATAAATAACACAATAAATCTGAGACTCTTTATTACAACTTTGAGCAATATTGCAAACGGGCTTGAGCCAAACAGCTCAGCTTCTATGACTAATCGATTCAAGGAATACAAGGAGAGATTTTTATATCTTTTATCACTTAATTTGAGATAGCTCAATAAAATTATAAACCTAAAGGCAGCAAATGATTACATCTTCAGCTCTGGCTATAAATATAGCGCCACTTTAGAAGCCATGAATACTCAAAGTATTACCCCACTAAGCTACCTAAATGATAATAACACCATTTACTTCTAAAATACTTCCATCAAGATAGCTCACTCACTTCTTTCTTCTAGACTAACTCAGATCAACGACTATTCTTACAGATTATATTTAACTTTACTTTGAGTACTTAAACTATAAAGGCAACTCTCCAGTCCAATCACTCACTCCAAACCGATCTCAGTATTATAAGCCTACTATTTTCGAGCAAGCTTTGTTTTTCACCATCAATAATTCAAATGGAATCATCAGAGGCAGCAATTGGAATTTCGTAAACTAGCACATCATAGACATGACTAATTAAGTAACAGAGAGAAAGGCTTAAACTCTCTTGCTTTCAATAATTTCAATAGTCAGCATTTTTGTAGTCGCCTTAGTGGTTGCCCCTATTATTGGCAAAGCAGAGGAAAGAAAGTATCAAGCTCTAAAATTCTTCGCAAAGTTACCTTAAGAGAGAATTAAGTTTTTCATTCAGAGAAGTATGGACTGTCTCAGAGTTGAAGATGAATCAATAGAAAAGAAGCCAGAAAAGAAGAAGGAGAATCCTTTTTGTATTTTTAAGAATGAAGATTTTAAGAAAAAGTATCTTGCAAAGAAAGAGCAAAGAAGACTCAATAAATTAATTTCAATATATGACGAAAATAGTTCAGTAATCCAAATTGATAAAATTGGGCTCTAGTACGATCATTCAAGTTTATAGATGTAGGATAGTTTTTAAGCTTTGGAAGTTGATACTCTTAATCAATTGAATTCAGGCTCTCTAAGTAAAATATTAATTTATTTTAAGAAATAATTAATTAAAGATAAAGCAATTCTCCTAATACAAATTATTTACCACTCAAATTTTTCCTTATTAAATAAATCTCATTGTAGTTTGAACACTGATTTTAGTAAGATTAGATTTTGATTCTTATTTCTATTTTAATTTATAAAATAATTTTTATATTAACTTTAACAATTATTTGATAAGTAATACTGGTTCATATATTTTGAATAAGAATCAGTCTGAATTTTTGAGTGTAAAAACTACAGCCAATAATATAAAGCCACCTGAGAAATTGAAACTTGCAACTCTGAATCCAAACCTGTTTTAAAGAGATCGGATATCTGGCATCCTGGAAGCAGAATCATCAAGAGAGAAAGACAATTAATTAAATATGCACTTGCAATTTAATTCAGAGGAGTATGGAGTTGAATTAGAAGAAATTGACATATTTAATCAAACTGGCAAGAAACTAATTCAAGATGAACTACTTCTTGAGTATAAACTTTATTTTCATATTGAGATGGAATCAAGGCAGATCAACCACAAAGATAGAAACAAATAAAAAGTTGCAGTAGATCAAGAAGAAGAAGCTGTCTTCATATAATTAATATAATAAATTTTTGAAGCTACTTCTACAGACTCGAATTAAAAGCTTTCCTTCATTCGATCTATCGCCATTAGATCAAAGCTAAAAGTTCTGGGGATTGTTCTTCTTCTATCAATGGTGTTTTCTGTTTACTTTGTCACCACTTACTTGATTCATTATAAAGATGAATATAATTTGTATTCAAACTAACTCATATTAGTTAGCAGCTTAGTCAGGAGGGGATTTAGCACTTATCTATAATAAAGAAGTGTGCTCTGAGAATCTTTTAATTTTCTTAAGATAAAACGCTGTGCAAAATACTTCAATCAAGTAAATCCTCACTTATATAATTCTTATAGGTTTTAAATTAAATTTCCTTATCTGATAAATTGTTTGACCTTTTGATATTTATTTTCATAATAAAAGGTTTATAATGAGAAGCCTACAGTAACTGCCAGTAGTGATCTTTTGTAACTTTGTAAAGTTAGAGAGCAATCATATCTCTCGACTGTCAAAAATATTAAATATATTTTAGCAAATATTCCACCCTACTTTAAGAATGCTGAAAATGTCATCAAAATACTTGATACTATAATTCTTAAAATTGCTCTGAAATTTAAATTAGATTTTCATTTGATAGGTTAGAAGCTTAATTTAAAGTGTACATTTTTTAGAATTTGAATTTGATACTCCCTAAATTTGTGATTATGTCTACTCCAATTCAACTGCTTAAGAACTAAAATAGATATGCCATGAAGCACTCTCAGGTTTAATCTTAAAGGGAATCTCTAATGTGAATGCATTCTTCATTTAGATTTTAATTTAAGATTGGTCAGAAGGTGCAGATTTCGTTTGACACAGCTCTTGCGCAAGGCAATAGAAACGAAAAGTTTTTAAGAGGAATGCTGTGGGAATAGGATATTATAGATATCATAGATGCTAAGATAGTGGCTATGTCAGATATCTTCGCTAAACAAAATCAAAATAATTTGTAGCTATGTTGAAGTCTGAATGTATAGAGAGCACTTATGCTTACTTTAAGAGTCAAATGAACCTACTCATCATCATCTACATTGCTTTTGTGTCTCTCATAGTTCTCGCCCTAGCCATTTTCATGCTAACAAATTAAATGTCTTTTAAAATAAAATTTCATTAAAATCTACAACTCTAAAATTAAACTTTATATTTGATGCTTTAACTTCTGAAGCGAATAAAGAAGACAATGTGGAATACCAATCTGATGCTTAAAATAATTCCCCAGACCATACTTTGCTAGCAAGATCAAGACCAAATCAACTCATTTTTTGTCAGTTGACAAATAAATAAAGCATATACAAGACTTTAAAAAATTTATTCTTTCTAAAAATTAAATGCAATTTCTTAAAATCATTATATTCATTTATAAGTAAATAAAAGTCTAAAATAAATTAGAAAAGGATTTTTGCAATTTTTTTTATATTTTCACCTTCTAAAATTTCGATTACCCATTAAAACATTTTTTTTAGTTTTAAAATCATAAATAAAATTCAATAAATTTAACTTATTTTGCCAAAGAATTATTGTCTTTATTTAACATTAATATTTTTTATTTTTTAAAGCATATAATTATACTTAAACTTCAAGCTTTTTTATAGTGAAAATAAATAACTCATAAATAAGAAATTCTTAAAATATATATTTATTTACTGTAAATGAATAAAAGAAGCTGAGCCAAAAGCTCATTGATAAAATATTAAATTTGTTTTAAATCCAACCATTATGAAAATTAAGCTGAGAAATGAACAAAATAATAATCTAAATTTAAATTAATATTCAAATGAAAGACATATTCTCCCCAGGGATCATAAGTAAATTTTTATCTATATTTTTATTTAAACTGAACTGGATGATAATAGGCCAAAACTAAATTTCTTTGAGAACGATCATGCTTTTCAAAGGAGTGGAAGGATTGATATCTATTCTGTATGCACTCTCAATGCAATAGAGATTAATTTATACTTAGATTGATAAAAAGCTTGTCAACAAATTAAGAACTTGGTTGAGAGTTGTTTATTTTAAATAGAGTCATCAGGAGATGAGATCGAACTAAGCCTGTCATTCATTACAAGCATTGATGGATATGCAAGGTAACTTAGTACCAATAATTTAGCAATAAGCTCCATCATATTCTCAAATATAAATTTACAAATCTTATTATTAAATTATTTAAATATAATTGAGATTTTAAAGAATTATATTTTCTAATTTATTTGAATACATTTCATTTATTCAACATCGAATTTAATTAAAATTAATTTTCGTATCAAAGATAGATATTCAATTCTAGATTGTTTAATTTCTATAGTTTGTGTAAAAAAAATTTGAATACCTATAAGAATTGAAAGAATATCATTTTATCTAAGTAAGTTGCAAATATTTGAAAAGATATTTTATTATTGTAATAATTATGGCATACCTAAGCATTATGATGCTATCATTGCTGATTGCACTTGTAAGAGAAAAGTCAAGATCGCATATCAAATATTCCACCATCCCAAAGGAACTTACTTACTAAATTTTAGGTCCCTCAATCCTCTTATTTTCAAAGGTACTCTTCATTCTTTTATTTTCCAGTGCTCGATCTAATTATCAGTAACTTGATATAGCACATAATTTATTAGAAATAATTAATCAAAATAAAATTAAAATAGGTTTAAGATGTATTTTTGTTTAACTTATCTAAAAAATGCTTTTAATAGTATACTATTCGATAGATCAGACAATTTTTAGAGGTTATTATACTTGTAAATTCTAGTGAGAGTGTCCAGCAAAGAATTATAGGTCCCATAGATTCTAGTTTAAAATACCAATTGCAACGCTCATTGAATTCTTATTAAGTCATGATTAAAAAGAAGAACAACATTCACAAACTTCTAAATGCTGAGAATTAATAAAGAATATACCATAAAAATATTTGCATTTTTAATTTGATATAAATAAATTGCAGATCCGGGGCTGTATAGACGGAAAAATTGAAATATAATAAATCAGTATTTCTATTAAACTCTAAATGATATACTCTTAATAGAATATGCAAAGTGATAGTTCAAACATAGCATACCTAATAATCAACATTTTCAGTATTTTCGTTTATACCTTCTTGGTATTCTATGGAAGATGTCTTTTCAAACTTAATATGATGAGTGGAGATGAATTTGGTATCTGGAGCGTCACAGACCCCAAACTCATATACATGGAGTTCAATCAAAAAAATTAAATAAAATTTTTCTTTAAAAAAAAAATTCCTTAAAAAATTGTTTTGTGTTTTAAAAATTCATATCAAAAAATAAATTTTCCCTGCAAATTACAGTTTGACAAAATTTGGGCAGAAACATTCAATATAAAGATTATTATAGTATTCCTGTACTAGGTATTTTTTCCCTTATCTTCCCTTAAAATTTCGCAGAAACCTTTAAAAGAACCCTTTTTAAAATTTTTTTAACCTCTTTTAAACTACTTATAAAATCTTTATTCTCATTTAATTTTTTGTAAGTAATTTTTTATTTTAAAAACTAGTTTTGCATGGGAAATCAAAAAGAAATTTTTGCTGGAGATTGGATTACTAAAGCAATTTCCCTTAAAGAATCGGGAAATATTTTTTTTATTTTTTTTTTTGATAAAAAAAAGAGGGAATTTTTTCCTTGTTTTTTTCCCCTTTGGGTTTTAAACATTTTTTTAAATTTTAAAATAGCAAACCAAATCTGGAGAAAAGTAAAAGGGCTGCCCAGTAGTTTAAAAATAAGGGTCTACTAAAAAACAATCTGAAAATAGCAGGGGGTTTATTTTTTCCAAAAATTGATCTAAGTATGATTGCTTGGATGAACTTTAAAAGGGGGAACAAAAAAATTTTTAAAAATTTTAATTTAAATTTCACAAATTTTCCAAATTTTTTTATTTTTAACTGAACTCTTGCCCAACTCAAGTGCCCCCTGCATTGACTACGAAAATCTTACTGAAATGTTTATTCATTTTTAGAGCCTCATACTAAGTGGGTTAAGGTCAAATGCTCCTTAGTCAGCACAAATTGAAAAAGGTGTATGAGATGATGTTTGCAGATGAGAGATTCTCCAAGCTCAACCCTAACATCACCAAAATGCTCACCTCATCTGTAGGAATGATGTAAAATGGAAATTTCAATGAAGCGCAAGAGAACTTTCTTCTTAATTATATATTCAAGCCATAAATAGTGAGGAGGACTCAGAATTTGAAGAAGAGGAAGACCAGCAACAATAAAACTAAGACCAGAATCTTTCTCTCAGCTCCATCCAATTTAATGATGAACTTTAATCAAACAGAAGATAGGACAGAGTATAACAAGAAAAAACTTTCTCTGTGGATTAGATGGAAGCCAAGAAATTCTACATTCTAACTTTTATCAAAATCTTTCTAGATGAGATAAAAGCCAAGCATCCTGACTCTCCGTTTATCATTAACGCTTACAACTATTTCTCACTTTTCCTTCTCAATAAGCCGCAATTAGCACTGCTTATTTTGAGAAATAGTCAACAGAATAACAAGAATCACTCCTGGGTTGACTAAATATCAGCTCGCATAAATGAAAACTACATACTCTATCACTATGAGTTGTACCTGTAAAGTAATGCCAATCAAAGACACTACTAAATAGATGCTGAACAGCTAATCTCTGTAAACTCACTCTACTCTAAGTTCCATATTGACATTGAAGATTTAAGCATGAACACCGTTTAATTTTGGAAAGGATTTACTTTCGATGAGATGGATCCTTTCTCTCAAATCAAAATAGGGGAGAAAATTTCAGGACAAATAAAGGAACTCTACAGTAAATTCTTATAGATTGAGAAAATTCTTACTCAGAAGGATCCAAAGCTATACTTATGATTATTTAATGGTTTGCGCTAGTTCAACTTAAGATCATGAATGACTAAGAAGGATATTAGATATTTGCTGCTAAAACTAAGGAGATCTAGTAAATGAGGAAATTGATAAAGTTGGATATTAAGGTTAAGGACTTTGATCATGAATCTGGATTCGCTTTAGTCGATGGAAAAGCTTAAACTCAAGGAACTATTCTAATGATGAATAAAGCACTTAGACGTCTTTTGAGCCGTGATGAGGAAGAGTTGAAGTTTCTTAATATCAATTGTATGATGCCCTCTTTGATAGAAGTGGCCCACGAGAAATTCTTAGACCAGTACAGCAAAGCTCTATAGTTTATTCTTTACTTAATTTTCAATAAACTGGGTAGTCTAAAATGATGAACAAGAAAGTTGTGCACTTTGTGAAGGACAAGAACTCCTACCTGATTCCAGTGGAGACACTTATCAAGTTTCACTATTCTTCTCTTTTCAACTACTGTTTTGTGGGATTGTTCGAGCAAGTTTTACATCTCAGACCATTTAGAGATGACATAAGTTACTCAGTTAAAAAGCTGTTAGTTCTTTCTGTGAATTGGGAAAATGGTCAAATCACAGAGGCTTCAGAAAACTTTCCGCAACTAATCAAGAAGTGTGGTATCAACTCAATAACGCAAGTTGGAGGTCAAATATTTTAAGAGAAAGTTATTACTATTGATGACATATTTGATCATTATAAAAACTACAATAAAATATGCTTTTAAAAATTTGATGGGCTCAATTTCAAATAAGTTAAAGCGCTCCGAAGAATAAATTTCTTATTTTTAAGGAAAACAGTCATCAAAATATTAATTATATAAGTTAGAAAAATAATTTGTATATTGTTGAGTGATGAATCAGAAAAATTTCCACGAAGGAATTTATAAACTAGATCTGTTTGAGTTTAACGATGAAGTGGACAATAGGAATTAATTTCAGAACATGAGAAAGTCTATATTGGCAAAGGTTGCTATATATAAGGAAGTCTATGGAGATTAAGGAAATGTGAAGATAGGCTACGTAATTTTAACCTTAGATATTGGTGCAAATGACGTGATGAGGACTACTCTGAATTTAGATAATATAGAAGATAAAGGACTAAGATAAAATGGATCAGATCAAGCCATTAATTTATTCTTCTATTATGAACTAACTTGAAGAAGAAAACAATGACGAAGATGGGTCCTCCGCAGGCTCTTCCAACTCTTCATCTTCTCGTGTTAGTGCTTTTGATGTAAAATCCTTCCACTCTTTCTATCAGTAGTCAACTCCACGCATGCTCAAAATAGTTCTATAGATGGTTATGCTCTTGTTTATTTCATCCATCACAATTTCTTCTGTGAATCTCGGTCTCTCGATAAAGAATTAATTTCAGTAGACTTTTGAGATTAAAACAGTAAAGGCTGCTTCAGATAGAATTTAAACTTCACTATCAATAACAGAATGATTTTGAGAGTTCTGCTTAATATAGCTAATGGATATGAACCTAATACATTCAAAGCTACTAGCGAACAGAACTTAAACTTACTTGGAAATTCAAAGAGAGAGGATTACAGCTCTTTAGGAAAGACTTAGTAGTACCTTGACAACTCAGGCTATCCCTTTAGGTCAGACTTCCTCTAAATCATCACATCTATTCATTCTTTCATTATAAATTTATCTCCTGTAATGACCCTTAGTCTACCTTAAATAATAACAACTCAGTTTACACTGAAGAAAGGCCACCATGAAAGGTCTCTTAGAATTTACTTACAACTAGACTCCTTTAGATTAATTCTAAACGATATTTATGTTAATGGGTTTTCAAAAAATTAGCTAAAGGGAAATCTCAGAATATAAAATTTAAGCCCTAATGAGTCATCAAAGTATTCACCTACTCAATAGGAACAAGCAATATATAATATCTAATATACTTCTCAATTATGAATGGAAATGGAGTCATTAGAGAGTTCAACTATCTCTTTATCAATAACTACATCAAAGAATCATATTTTTTATTCTATTGTTGGAATTATTTATTTTCAAAGTAAAATTAATAAGAAAGAGTTCAATATTTTGCTTTTAATGCGAGTAAAATTATTTAAGAAAATATTTATTTAATTTTAGATAATGTATTATAAATAATTTCTTTCATTTGGTTAAAATAAGCTAAATTATCAAGTAAAAAAATATATTATTTTATAATTTAAAAATAGTAGGCAAAAAAAATTTACTAACTAGAAAAAAGCAGTTATATTATAAATTATGAGTTATTATTTAAGAAACGAAGGATAACACAGACGATAGAAAAAACTCTGCAATAATTCTGACAGTAGTGAGTGTGCTTACTATATTGATAGTTGCTCTAGTAATCTCACCCATCATCAGCCAAACCGAAGAGAGAAAGTACAAAGCACTCACTTTCTTCCTCAAAATACCCAGAGACAAAATAGCCACTTACATTTAGAGATAAAACTTTTATTCACTTAATTGAGATGCGAGGATTGCTTGAAGTTAGAAGAAGAATAACAAATTAATACATATTTATTAAAGAATCTCATGTAAAGTAAAATGAGGAAAGTGAGTAGGATGGGCTAGATATGGGCGGAGGCATAAAGCTAGTTGCTAATTAGAACTTTAGGGATGGACATGGCGTAGAGAGAAAACAATTCTCAAATCTAAACAAAAATGATCTAGACTTCTCCCAGATTGATGACACTAGCTTTATAAGTCTCTATAACAATCAAACTTAAAAATTCATGAGAATATTTTTTGACTCTATTTAATTTGTAAATGATGACTTCAGCATTACAAAATAATTAGGAAAATATATTACCAACTAGGCCAATTTTTAGGCATCTTTGAGATAAGAACAGCTGAGCTCTTTGCGTAATATAAGAGAAGAATCAGCAAGAATGGAACTAATTGCCAAGGGATTCCAAGATGCCAACCAAAATATAAATAACTTATATCATTTATAAGCTTTAGAAAGAGAGAACTTAGTTGTCTGACCCTTTAGATAAGCAAGTCTTGTAAGAAGTGGCTTCTTTCTCAAACAATAATGTTTCAGCATAATTTGAATTATGATTTCGTTAAAGCTGAAGACTATAATTAAAATGCATTTAAGTAGAGTTATATGACTTATAGAGTGATAAGTCCTTAGAAGTGCTAGCTGACATTGAGAGAAAGAGGAAAACCACAAACTTCGCAACAGATAACAGACTAAATACTAAGATGAAACAGTTAGAGGATATTAAAATACCAGTTGCAACTTTCACAGAGGAATAAATTACTGCTAAAGAATTAGTCATTCAACGAATTGGATTTAGACAGAAAGTCAAGAGTTTCATCACAATATTCTAAAAATAGTTCAAGAAAGAAAAAATTAATTAACCTCTCTCCTACAAAATTAACGTTTAATAATTAGTTTGATGTATAAAAATCCTAAAATAATTTGTTTTCTGAATAATATCTTTGGTTTTGACATGTTCACTTTACTTTTTAGCTACATTTTGGATTTCCATGTATAATTACTCGCTTGCTTATACTGCTATTATAGTAATAATTAATTGACGATCTAGTTTTAGTGATTTAAAAAGGCTCTTGCTTTGAAAACACAATAAATTTCCTGAGAGAGAACTAAATAAGAAACGAAAGTGTGATAATGGTAGAGGACAACGTGACTGTGGCAAGTTAGTATTACCTGAGTGGTTGCTACTAAAAGGAATCAAAGTATTGGACTCTCAGAAAGGATCTGCCTGTTTATTTTTCAGATGCTTATTAAATGCTATAAATTAAATGGAATGCATCAGGATTGTTAGAAGCTTTAGAGCAGTCAACTTTTTGTGAGAACATTTTCACTCAGTCTTCAGGCTACTACTCCTACCTGCCTCTTTGTTAAATATTTTAGTAAAAGGCTATGAATGGAATCCTAGAGCAAGGACTCTCGAATGGAATGGCAGCTTGGTATCATAAATATAATTATTAGAAAGCAAGATGTATCAGAAGGCTCAAAAGATGCAACTTGAATTTGATAGTCTCCTCGCCATGAAGAACAGAACATTTAATTTATTATATCAACTAAAAAAAATAAATTTATCAACAAAATTTATTAATTTGAGGATGAAAAACCCAATCTATTTCTCATTAATTGAGTGAAATAGATATGTTCTATAAAATCAATATGAGGGTGCTACAAATATCAAGAAAACCCGAAGAAAAAAATATAATTTCATTTTTTATTTAAATTATAGACATAAACAATTTAAGCAGTTGTTAGAAATATCTTATAAATTTTATTAAGTTAAAACACTTTCTAATCTCAAAAAGGCTTTAAATGATACGGAAGTAGTCGAGATAATATTTTATAATGACATGTAAAAAGTTATTTTTTTATAAAATTAGGCATTTACTTTGATAATAGTTTTATTTATAATTTATAATTTCTATTTTGATAAACTTTGATCCTAATCTTATATAAATAATCTTTTTATCAATTAATTAATTTTGTTTATAACAGTTAAAACATACCAAATTGCAAAAGATGAAATAAAATGATTGTTTATAACTATCTTTCTATTTTATTCTAATGATAGACACGATTTTTATTAATTTACGAAGGTATATGTGTTGAACTACGTGTTCCAGTTGCTGAAGGATTGCAGCTCAAATAGTTTGATTAACTACTTCTAGTCGCAGCTGACCACTCTGATAATAATCTACGTGATTTTCATCTTCCTGATCCTTACTGCTATGGTAGTGTTCTTCTTCTATTCCCTTAAGAATATTTTAAATTAAGCGGCTGAGAAGGAGCATGTGGAATACTAACCTCATGCTTAAAATCATTCCTCAGGATGTCATTCCCAAGTCAGAATAAGAAAAAATCAGAAGTTTCTTTGTTAACTGACCTAATTATAACTTTTAACTCACCTAACATAATTTAACTAGCATTTCCCTTTCTTAAAGATTTCATTACACAAGAAATATTTATTTTCTTATTTATAAAATAAAGTGATGACTTTATATAAGACTTTAACTATTTTACAACATTTTTAATAATTTTTTAATTTTTTTTTTATTTAACTCATTTATATAGGAGAATGCAAAATCCTATTTCTATTGAGTAATAGTAAATTCAAAATATAAAGAGGGTACTTGCTTCCGATGAAGATTAAATTAGGAATAGTAAAATATTATCCTGAATAAACAAGACATGGATAAGAAAATGTAAAACACTACACCTCAAATCAATAATACGCACAAACCCCACTAGACTACTAATCATATATTATACCTGATATTTATCAAAATAAAATTCATACTCTATTCTAAAACTTAAATTTCATAATTTAATCAAGAATATACTACTCATTTATTTTTAATTTTAAATTCGAATCTTAATTTATTAAATACATATTTCTTGTCATATAAATTTATTATAGGTTGAATTCGAATTGATAATTGAAGGGTATTAAATAAATAAAATACTGGAATATGAAGTTGACAGTAGATGTAAGGATTAGCAAAACGAATTATTGAAGATTTTGATAAAATTAATATTTGCTTTATAATTATACTCAAGTCTTTTGTGGCTTCATACTTCTGAACTAACACTATATTTTTAGTCAAGTTTAAATAACGCTTACTTATTTGTTGAAGCATGAATTCTGTTTAGCGTACTTGAATGCATGGAAGTCGAGTTATATTGAACTATTTGAGTACAATCAATCTCTGACTTTCTTGTTCGATCTAAAATAAATTATTTAAAAATTTATTGGCATGAGCATTTCAGGGCTACCTTCTTCGAAAAGCATTATTTAGCTACTAAACAAATAAGTAACTTTGAATTATAATAATCAAGGATCCATAGTCCCTCACTTTAAGGTGTTCGTCTTCTTCATAGTCTTCATTTTAGATCTGAATTAAAAAAGTAACAAATATATTTAAGTTTATATAGGAACAATTTATCTTCAATTTTCAATTCATATTCATCCTATATTTCTGATAAACCCATATTTTACTAATTTAAAACTATTTTTTGAAGAGAGATTTTATTCTGTTGGGTTATAATAGTGATATTCAAGTGATATTTTCATAATTAGAGAAAATTTTGAAAGATATTTACACTTGCATTTAAATATCTTTGAATATTTTTCTTAAATTTAATCTATAAACAGAATTATATAATGCCTACTTTTATTTAATTTTAGCAAATAAGCGAAATGATTTCATATAAATATATAGTCTTAAGACCACTTAAGATTTAAAAATTCAAGCTTTCAGAATCTGATAAAACTTCGCGAATATTAAATCAATTATATCTTTAAAAATCCTCCAAATTTAAAATTTTCAAAGAATAAGAAGCAAAAATATAGATCAAATTATACTTCAATATTTATAATCTTTGATTTTTTATTTTATGTGAAGTTAAAACTATTTTAAAAATATATTTTATTCAGATTTTATAATAAAATACTAAGCGCTTCGATTTGAATCAATCTTATTCTAAATAAAAAGCAGTTAATAAAGTTAGCCTATATTATTTTAGCTTAGTTTCTCCTTAATTAGTGGGAAGACTTAATTTTTAATTAATCACTGAATTATTATCTATGATTGTGGATATCTTGATAAAAATCAAAAATTAATTAAAATTCTTTTCATTATCAACTTCTAAGGAATATTTTTGTTCGTAAATAAGTAATAATTTTTAAGCAAGATTTTGTGAATTATTTAATTTATTTTATCTAACTTTTTATAAAAATAGTTTTGTTGACATCATCATCATATTATGATTAATTTGATTATCATTTCTGCATTGAGTAGCAAGGTTTTCTGTTCTTGAGATAAAATGATTTAATATTTTCTTTAACTACCTTTTCATAACTTATTTTAAAAATGGCATTCTAATGACGGTGCCATTTAATTTTCTGATAATTTATTATAATTGCAACTAAATTTATTTTCCCTTTTTATATAATTACTTCTTATGATAGAAAGATAATCATAGATAAGAATTTAATAGAAAATTAAAGGTTGTAAGAACGTAAATCAAGAAAGTACAAAACAATGACAGTTTACTTAGAAGGCTTCAAATCTCTGTGGATAGTGTTGGCTGAGTGGATGGCTTTAAGCTAACGCTTAAATATTAAATTAATTTAATTAAGGATTATAATTATTAAAAAAAATCTCTAAAGCTTCCCAACCTATATAAAGAGTGCTCAACGATTAAGTTCTTTAATTTTTATAAAATTTAATTTATTGAAGTTTAATAAAATTATTATTTAATAAGACTTTGCTGGAATATTATCAGATTAATTTTATTTTATATTTTATTACAAATAATTATTAAAAACTATATTGTATGTTTTTATTTTAAAACATAAAGAATTTATATTATTTTAAATAGAGTTAAAAAGTAAAATCTTTGGCTTTATATTTATAGTTAATACTTTTAGACTTATTGCCTATAATTAAAATAAAAAGATCACGATTGGCTTTATCAAATTTGATAGTACTTTATGAATATCATATAATAGACAAGTCAAGTGATTAAACCACGAGTTGCTTACATTTTAAGAATAATAGATGGCCTATTTTCGATATTTTATGCCCTAGCCATGTAGCAAAAACTATTTATTACATACATTTAATTCAACAATTTTAAAAGTGGCATATTCATAGCAATAATTCAGAGTATTAATGATCCTGAATGGGCAAGTTACAACCAATTTTAATTTTATAAATCTCAGTAAAGCAATCAACTAACTTTCAGTTTATTTTAAGTTTTAGCTTTATTGGGAAAGTATCTAGCTTGGGGTAACAAATATAAGTAATTTTTAATACTTTAGATCAACTCTCAAAATCTAATCATTAGTATGTCGGCAGTAATATAGCTGAGAAATTAATTGCAAATCAAATTGAATATTAAACTGAATTAATTTAGCAGAAGTCGAAGAGTCCCCAATTTAAATAAATTATGAGTAGAATTTCGAAAGGTGATAGATCACTATATTTAAAATAAATAAGAAAGTAGATCTTGATTTAGGACCTTATGATCAGAGGGTTAGCAGGTAGATGAGTCATTTTTTGGATCTAGGTTAAAACTCCCTCTTGTTCACCTCTTTTTAATAATTTTTTTTGGAGACAAATAATTACAGCAGCAATATCAACAATAAGGAGAAGTGAAATGAGTAAAGATGACGAAATTGAAGATTATTAAAATTTATTAGCGGAAGAATAGTTTGAAATAAGGAAAAGTTCGAAATTAAATAAGTATGCTTAAAAAAGTAAAAATCAAATCTGATGCAGTGAGGCTAAAAAATAATCAATTAAAGATCAAGGCAGTTATTTGCCTAGACATATCTTTATTAGTTTAATGTAATGGATTTATACTTCTCTTTTTTTGCAATTCCCGTAATCCATTCAAATTCTTTCTATATTTCACCATTCAATCAAGCATAAAATTATAAAAAAATTTATATCCTAGCATCTTTTGTGAAGAAGCACTCATTCAAAAATTTTACTAAAGTTTATGTGAAGCAGATGTTGAAAATTAAAATGAGTCCATGTATCATGTACTCGCTGCAATGATGTGCTGAGTCATTGATTAAAGAATGAAAAACTAATATTTATAATTAACAATCGTGAAGCTGCAGATCAGTAGTGTTTAAGATAATTCAACTACCAGAAAGTTACTTCTCCTCATTTATTACTTTTATCAATCATCAATTTTAATTAAATTTTAAACTATAATCGGGTTTGTTTCGCTTCTCTACTTAACCCTCATCATTTTTCTTTACTAATAGCGAGCTCATTTTTCTTCATCCTAATAAATAATTATTTCTTGTATTAAAAAACTAATGAAGATAATAAAGTGAAAAGCCATAATTTATAGAAGCTTAGAATGATCAAATCTTAATTAAAGAATAAAACAAAAATATATTTTTTGAGAATCAAATCTTGTTGTTGATATAATTTACAATGCTTAATCTAAGTAAGTATTGAATTACTTCTAATATCTCATAATATATTTTGGCAAAAATAAATGTCTAAATAGATTAATTTTTATCTCATTTATAAGTTTGGCTATATAAGTTTAGGAATAAGTACATTATTCAAACTCGCAACCACAATATCAAAGCTGAAACAGTTTAAATATTCTATCATTCTTAAAAAATATGTACAATCCATATTTAATTCTCATTAATCAATTTCATTCTGTACTATGATTATATAAATATCAAACCAAATTATAAAGGAGCCATTTTAAGTAAATAAGTTTAATGAATCGTGAGTTATAGAAAAATATCAAAACTCAATTCTCATTATAATTTATAATAAAAATAACTAAGAAAAAAATCATCCAATTAAAGAGGCAAATCATTATTGTCGTGCTTATCTATGTTCAATGATTCTAAGCCTTCAATAAATCAAGATAACTTATTCAAATATTATTATATGTCTAAAACTATCAATTATAAAATTTATATTTGAAAAAATTATTTAAATTTATCACTGCTACATTTTCTTCAAAGCACTAAATTCAATTGATTTTATAATATTTTAATTCTAGAAATTTATAATTAATTATAAGAAGAGTATTTATTATCTTTAATCCTGATTGACTTATAAATAGAGATTATTCATTGGTATTTATTGAAACATTTAGTTAATTAAATTGCAATGGGATTAATTCCAAAGAAGTTAGTATATTTTTAAAATTATTTCTTGCCTTGTAATATTAAACTAGGATGACACAGAATAGTTGCAATCCTTAAAATACCTTGGAGTTATGCTAGTAATATTTTCTAGAGTACTATACTAGCCATTATTAGATCTAACTGTGAATATTCATAATTTTAATTTTTTAATATGGCTTCATATAGTTATCAACATCTCCAAGGATCTAACTTGAATTCAGGAATACTCGCCGTCAATATTTTTAAAGTAAAGTAAAGTAAAATTTGAGGAATGTAAATAATAATCATTTTAAAAACCAGCACTTATTCAGTACTAGTTAAGAGAACGTACTATTATCCTATGTATCAATATTTTTTAATTTAATAATCTATAAATAAGTTTTAAGC
Source organism: Tetmemena sp. SeJ-2015 (assembly GCA_027382625.1). NCBI lineage: Eukaryota > Ciliophora > Spirotrichea > Sporadotrichida > Oxytrichidae > Tetmemena > Tetmemena sp. SeJ-2015. The sequence continues at coordinate 82,516 of JAJKFJ010021560.1, forward strand.
TTAAGATTTAAAATTAATTTTTTAATTTTTGAGAATAAAAAGATGAAATGAGTACTTAAATTTTATATCAGATTTATTCTTTTAGAGATAAAAATTGCTACTTTTCTATACAGATCTAATCATAATTTTAGGGTAACATACTAAAATTCATTATAATTCTAGGACTTGCGTTTTTTCTCTTTATCAGAACAGGTTCTCTATATATTACTTCGCAGCAATGCAATCAAAAAATTGGTTTCACATACTTTCTGCCACCTCGTAATTCATCTTAGTATTTAAAGGATCATGATTTTATAAATCTTCACAATTCTAGCTAATATTTTTTGTAATAAAAGAATTTTTCTAACTAATTTTGAACATTTATTTACCCTCTCTTCTTTCACTAAATTAATTTTAAAATGGTAAATTGTTTTAATATTCTGAGCTCAGTGTTGATTGTTATTATGTTCATAGGTTTACGGAAGATGCTTAAATTAAATTCCCCAAGCAGTTATAAGTAATATATTATTAATAGTCATTTGTAGGAGAACAAGCTTACTAAAATTGGGCACCATGTTGTTTTAGGTGGTTGGGGCGAACCCGACTCAAATATATTTTACCTAAACTTAATATCTAAAATGCTGGTTGTAATTCTGTTATCTCTTAGACTAAGTGACAGTTACGGTCTAACTCTTGTGATAAGTTTAACGATTGTGCAAGGCCTGAATTTAATAGGAAGCTTTATGCTTGCAATAAGAGCAATGTAGTTTAATCGGTTTCTTAGAGCAATTAATTTATGCCAGATTTTTACAATTTTCTTCATATTTTTGGTGGCTCTCTTCAGACAAATGCTTTCCATTCATGACTCAAGAGAATATAAATTATACTTTAAATGAGAAGGGATCCTAATAGCATTAAAATATATTAAAAACTTTAATATTTAAAGCAGTTATTTACTCATTTCTAGTAATTTTTATCTTGAAATCTTGCAATTGGTACCAACATTATTTATTTCGCAAATACATTAGCAGTCTAGAGCCATCACACTCATTTTTTTAATTCATAGCTTTCCAAAAATCTCAAGGAGTCTAAAGAAATCTCTCTACTCTAAAAGATAGCTAACAAACTTTTAATATCATTTCTCGCCATATTAAAATTTCTGTATAAATAATTAGCATAAATTTATTTTGAATATATCGTATTCTTTTAAATTAATTTAAAAAACTGAAGTTAAATAATAAGATGACAGTCAAACCCTCTGAATATAAGACATATTTTATTATAATGGAACGATGGTTGAAATTCAAATTTATTCTTAATAATTTGGAAATATTTTAAAGAGTGAAAGACTGGTTTCTTTCAGTATAGGATGGTTATAATTGCTTATTGTAATTTAAATTATCTAAAATAAAATTAGTTTTGAAATTGTGTACTGGCAAGGTATTTACAGTCTACTTCTTCAGTATTCATCTAATTTCAGCGTTATTTGTTGATTATAGTTTGTACTTGAGTATTTATCACCCCTTTTGAATATCAAAATTGGAGTGTTTTTGAATACCCTTATCTGGTTTGAATATGTTTAACTCGAAGTAAAACCAGGCTTCTTTAACTACTTATGTCATAAGAGCTCTTGCTAAAGCTAAATCCATTCTCTATTCAGTTTATGTAGATCTTTTCTTTATTTCGTCTCTATATTTTCTTGCTAAAATTAACGAAACTTATAGTGAGAATAGAATAATAATCTATTTCCTGAAAGCTTATTAAATATAAAAAGGTTTACTTTATTATTATACTTACCATATAACTTTACAATATGATAGAGGGGGTTAATTTTATCTAAATTAATTTGATTATGAATATTATTTATTTCAAATTTATTCTGTTGACTTATACTTCTTACTTTAATTTAAAACATGCTGATCAATTAATTGCTTTAATTCTAAATAAATTAGAAATAGAGGATGATAAACAATCTTAAAAGAATTTTTAACTTTGAGTTAGAAAGATTCACTGTAGAGCTTAATATAGTTAACAAATAAAAGGAAATTTATTAAAATAGCAACAAAATCCACTAATATTTTGGACTATTATATAGAATCAATGTATCATTAACGTTTAAAATATTTAAAATAGGGAAATTTATTGAATGATAATTTGTAGCAAGACTTGTGTTACACTACTGATATTCATGCTTGCTTTAATTAAATCTTTTATTGTAGAATGAAATCTAATTTTATGATAAAATTCATTGATTTATCATCCTTTTTAGAAGTATCTTCCCCCGAAACACTTCATTTTATTGAATGTCACTATTTATAAATTAAATATTCTTATTTGTATAGTGTTAATTCCAATTTAGTTTTTTCCTATAAATAGTTAGAAATATATTTTTCATAGGAAGATATAGATGTGGATCCTAAAACTTTATAACAGATAAATATGTAATTTAAAAGGCATCTTTAAAAGTCACCTCATCATCATAAATTAAATCACTCAGTCAAAGAGCCAGAACTTGAGTAGATATTTGTGCTACTCGTAGAAAATGCAGCCAGCTGTTTAAATAAGTTTCATAAGGCGAGCATTTCTATTAATAAATACAAATTTAATAACAATCTTGCAATTATAATAATGTTTTAATAGCTACATAAATATATTCGACTGGGAGGAGTTAACAACTCTGGTTAGTTTAATAGAGACTCATTAAATTTCTTGCTTTTTATTTATATGCGAAAATGCGGAATGTCTTTGCAGTTTCTATTGTAATTTCGCTTAAGCATTTAATGAGGAGAACAGTATAGGAGCTGAATAAATTAGACTAAATTCTAAGAATTTTTCTCATGTGTTTAACTACCTTACAACTCAATAAAGGGAAACTTAATTTTGTATTTATTATAGCTGAGAATTTAATAAAAAAGAGAATAAAATTAGATATTAAATTAAAATGGAATAAATGAGTGGCAGTTGAAGTGTGTCCTAAATTTAAAAATAATTTAATTTAAACATCTTTAAAATTTACCTCAGCATCAAATTTAAAACTCTGTCAAGCCTTGTAATATTTGTGTACTGGAAAATGCACCCGTGTTAAAAAGTTTTATAAGGACATTCATTAATAAATACAAATAAAAAACTTAAATTATAATAATGTTTATAGCTAATAAATATTTCGACTGGAGGAGTTACAACTCTGTATTTAAAGAAAACTCATTAAATTTTTGCTTTTATAATATCGAAACGAAGTCTTTTCAGCAGAATTTGCAAGCTTTAAAGAGGAGAACAGCATAACTGAAATTAGTAATTCTGAATTTTCTCATTGTGTTTAAACCTTCAATCAGTAAAGGGAAATTAATTCCTACTATATTATTCAAGTCCAATTTATCCAAAATGTTTAATGGGATTGATCTAATGAGAGAGTCTGATGAAAGATAAAACGAAGATTATGCCCTAAGTATGACCTTTGATGGAAAGCTGTTCAAAAGAAAAGATAGTACAATTAATTTATATATCTAATTAGTGTTTTTTATTATTGTTAAAGCGTAAATTAATCAAGTTTTTATCTCTAGGGTTTATTTTTGGGAGGATATACTCTAACGAATGAAGAACTTGAAACCATAAAGCACGTTCCTGAAAAATAAGTATTACAAGAGTACCTCTTATCCCAAGAATTTGTGTTTTCTAGGTTCCTGGTAGATTTCACAAACATTTTCCTTTAGGATATTAAACAGAAGGCACCTGAATCTGAATTCATTGAAAACTGTTACAACTACTTTCATTTTTTATGATAAACATATATTATATTCTTTCACCTATTTCTGAATGAGAGACCTCACTTGGCTTTAGTGTCATTGCTATAGGAAGGAGGTAGAATTTTGAAGGGCCAAAACAAATCTTGGACAAGACAAGTAACTAAATCTATCTAGGAACAGTTTGTACTTCACTACTTTGAAGGCTACGCAGCGCATGCTAACTTTATAGACTCGACTTAAGAAAATAGAATTCTTAATTTATTAAGAAATATTGGTAAGAGAAATTGATGAATCCTCTGACTCTAACTAAAGAATGCCCAATCCTTAATCTCTTAACCCACAACCTAAATTTGTAAACTAAATTTATTGATAAAATATCAGTAGTTTGACGCTGAAAAATTCATCCGTTTGAACACCAACTACTAGAAGTTTCATACTGATGTTGAAATCCTCTGTCACAACACGATTGAGTTTTGGACTGGATTTAACTAGGAAACCATTGAACCATATGTTTAGCTCAAGTTTGGAGATTAGATATCTACTTACATGAAAAAAATTTACGACAGATTCACTGAAATAGAGGACTCACTCATTCTTTAATTTATTTATTTTTCAGAAAGATCCAAAACTTTACTTTTGGTTTGGAATGCAAACATATTTTAATTCTCTGTCTTTTTAATGGTGCAGCTGAAGATAGTTAATGACTCGGAGGCGTATAACTTATTCGTAGCTAAGATGAGAGAGATTCAATAGTTCCAAAAAACCTTTGTTAAAAGATTCAGCGACAAGCAATTTGATCACGACTCTGGTTTCTTGATATCGGATGCGAAGTTGGAAAGCTCTGGCTAAATTCTTATGGTAAATAAAAACTTGATCTATATGTATTTAAGATTGAGAAGATGGCTTAAACTAGATGGATTAGATGTTAAACACAAAAACATAAAGTCAGTGATGCCTAGTCTAGTAGCCAAGAACCACGATGAGTTCTCCACTTCCTACGCCTCGACTGGCCATTCTAAAATTTAGAACAAGAGACTCACACTATTTTTGATTGATAAGGACAATTCTTTGGTGTTTTGTTCACTTCTAGTGTAGTTCCATAACTCCCATCACTTTGGATACTGCTTCGTTGCTCTAATTGATATTGTTCACAAAGTCAGTCCTTTCATTGATAAATATTATTTTTGGATAGCTTGAAATACTCAACAGACAAGTTAGTCTTCCTCACTTTCGATTTGGAGAATGGCCAAATTCTTTAAATAAAATGTTTATTTTTCATAAGTGTGTTAAGTGTAAGTATAATTTGTGAATTTATTCTTGAAACTTCTTCAAATATTAGTAATATTGTAGAGAAAACAGGGGTGAATCTTTAGTCTGGAATAAAATCTTTTCTCTTTAAAGAAAAAGTAATCACTCTAGATGATCTCCTTGACAACATCAACTTATTAAACAATTTTTATTTTATAAATAAAGGTAAATTAAAAAATTTAAATATATAAATTTAAATTTAAAATAATCAAAATTCAAATGGAATTAAGATTTAAAGGATTTATTAACTTTATGAGAAATAGACAATCATGGATTAAGCAGTTTATTTAAATATTATAATAAGTCAGACAATCCACAAGTTAAGAATAGTCATGAAGGCATTTATCAAGTAGACTTATCCAACTTTATTGAAGACATCGACTTTAGAAATATCATATATAAATATATCAATTTTTAAATTAAATATAAATTGCATATAAATAGGTATTTTAATTTAAAACTTTTGAAGAAAAAAAATTCTCCTCATCTTATTATAAAAACAAATAATTATATATATGTAATATCCTTAAACTGTCTTATTTTTCAGGCTTGTTGAATTATTTAAAGTTGCTGATTTGAAATTTACAATTTCTGCATAGAGCCTAATTTAATGAAATAGTAGTTTAAGTCGAGCATAAAATGATAGTGCAAAGGTAGCTATTTTTATTGAATAATTTAACCACGATGGAATACAATTTGGGTATGCTGTTTTGAGCTTCATAGATTCTGATATTAGAACTTTTAACAGCTCTGACATGGATAGCCCTGCAAACAAGTTTATATCTTAAGATCTTGCCAAGAATGACTCAGACCTAATAGAAAATGAGAAACGCTAAGAAGAAATTAATTTTTTAAATGTTTATGAGCTCTTCAGCAGGATCTTCAGTATCTAGCGCTGATAACGTATTTGCCTTTGACATCAGGAAATTTCATAACTTCTATTAGCAGAGAACTCCACGCATTCTCAAAATAGTAGTGCAACTAATTTTACTGCTGTTTATCAGTTCACTAACAATAGGCACAATTAACCTTTCGCTCAGTATCTATTTATCTTATCTACAACTCGTCCTCTACCAGTTTCGACCTAAGGATAGTCAAAGCATCCTATAATAGAATTAATTACACTATCAACAATAGACTCATCCTTAGAATATTACTCAACATTGCAAATGGGTACGAGCCTAATTACTCTAGTATAACTGAAGATAGATTCACTACTTTCAAGAAAATATTATAATAATATTAATTAATAAATGTAGTTAGAGAGAATTAATGACCTCAAGGATGCAAACGACTATTTATTCAACTCAGGTTATGAATAGAGCACGGCATTTGCAGCACTTGATTCAGCTAGCACTCTTAATATTCTTTATCTTAATGACAAGAATAGAATTATATATTATAAATTGAGAGGTAAAATGCTACAATGAAAATAGCCTAGTCTCTATTTGTTTCAAGGCTTTAATAGATCAATCAACTAAATCTAAAAGACTTTCAGGGGAATCTGAGAATTCAAACTTTATTTCCTAATTTCTCTAGTTCTTACATTCCTACTTAGAATGAGTAAAGTCTATTCTTTGCTGTTAATAATTCAAATGGAGTTGTAAGAGCTAATAACTTTTATTTAACTATTAAAGTAATCTAAATTATAACAAAACTAATACTGTAACTTTGAATTTAATATTTTGAATTTATTAAATATTTCTTTTTCGTTTATATTAAATAAATATGGACTTAATAATTTATTAAGAAATTAATGAAAATAACTGGATTTTTATGAACTAATATGTGACTGACGCTAAAAACAAAGCTAATGATAGACAGCAATAAGCTATTACCCTTGCTGTGATATCTATTATAACCATTCTAACGGTTACAATAATCGTAGCTCCAATCATCAGCAAAGCAGAAGAGAGGAAACTCAACTCCCTCATCTTTTTCACCAAACTTATATTTTTACTTCCTTTGGAGAGAATACAATATTTCTTGGAGAGAAGTTCAACTTGCTTAAAAATCTAGGAAGAAGCCAATCTAGAATAAATTCTAAAAGTTAAAACATAAAATTTCATAAAGAGTCCTTCTTAAGATCAAGTTTCATATGAGGATAAGTCTTCTATTTAAAACTATGGCATCTCTATAGTATTTTAAATTGCATAAAACCTATTATTTAACAGAAGAGCTTCAATTGTTATATCATTCTTTAATGGTTTATATTTTTATAGTGGATGAATCTACTTTTGCATAATATGAATAATATTCATTCTTTTAAAATAAACTAAAAATTACATTATTATCCGTTCAGCCCCGATTTTTCAAAAACTTTTGAGTTTGCTTCTGTAAGGCCTGGAGAACGAGGACGAAGCACTTGCCATCTGTGTAAAACTTGGTACTGTAAGCGCTCCTTGTAGGCCAAGTATTGCTACAAAAAATGTCAAAAAAAGGTAATTTTACTTTATTAAATCCCCAATTGTAGGGTTATTTATGGATTTGAAATTGCCAATAATGGATGGTTTCTAAGCAACTTCTCTAAAGTTCAGTAAAAATATTAAAAACAGTGGCTACTAACTGGGCAAGCTGGCTTCCAAGCCAGTAGTCAAAAATCGGGGCTGAGCGCATAATACTAAATCCAACTTTTCATTTATAGTTTTAAAAAACATATTACTAATTTTTTGAAATTTTGAACAAAAGCTCGGAAATGAATTTATGGAATGCTGAAATTTTATAAAAAATAATCGAATATGCTTTTTACAAAATAAAATAATTTACTAGAATATAAGGATTTATTTTAACTCTACCTTAAACTATTCTCGTTAATTAAGAACAGAATTTATAAGTTATATTATAAATTGATTGCAGATATCTAATAATGGATAAATCCGATTAAGGTGGAAAGAGATGGGGACTTTGACTTTGATTAGTCTTCATTCCAGATAAATTCAATCAACAAATAAATACAACACAATGCAATGAATAGCAACAACCATCTCATGAGAACGCAAAATAGAATAAGCAAAAAGCTTACATATCTTCCATCTTCATTCTAAAATTCATCAATCAATCTCAAGAAAACCATTAAAATGCAGGCTTCAGAAAAATATACCATACATTATTCTCAAATTCATATAAAGTAATCATTTTTAAAGCAAATATTAAAAATAATCCTCTTACTCAAAGAAATTAATTTTCTTTAATGGTGAATAAAAGCTATTTATCAATATAAATATTTGTATCAAAAAGAATAGACAAATCTAATTTTTTAATTCATTTTTTCCGATTAGTTCTTTAAACGTTTTAATAAAGAAAGAAAATGTAAAGTGACCCCTAAATGCTCAATCAAAGGATTATATTTTTTTACTTTTGTTGCTTTTTTCTCAGAAGAAAAGATATTCGAGAAGGTGAACTATTCCATTTCATAATATTTGCTTTATGTATTATGGTTTACTATCTTTTAGCAAAGACACATAATGATGATAAAAAGAATAACTATAGTTTAAAAGTCTAAATGGAGTATGGAGATAGAGACAAGCCTTTAAATAACTGAAATTTTGAAAATCTAATATTATTCTGGGCTCAGTCGATGCTATATACACTCCCTCTAAAAACAAATTTGCTTAGATTGTATTTTAAAAAACAATAAATTTACAAAACTAAAATCTCTCACTTATATTGTTTAGTCACTCATTTATTAGAGAGAGGGCAACTACATTCACCATCACTACTTTAGCTACAAAAAAGTACTTAATGATAAATATTTAGTTTGAATGATCAAGTAATTGAGCTTTGGTGTTACCACTTACTCTGTAGAAGGAAAAGAGCCATCAATTTCCTAAATAAATTGAAAGCAATCACCATAAATAAAAATGCTTAAAAGAGATTGTTACTCAAAGATGAAAGTCTGATTTTATAAAATTTTCTCTCTGTGTCACTAATTTTTTTATGATCTATTCTTCTTTAATACTGATTATGATTCCAATCTTTATATTTGTTCTTTTCTTTCATTAAATTTTTAACTCTAATTTTATTTTTTCTTTTCTGATAATTATATAATTTTTTAAAAAATTTAAGTTTAATTTATAATAAATATTATAATTTAATAATTATTATGATTATTGAATAGAAGAATCGTTTTCAAAAGATCTAAGCTTTATATTTTTGCTCGCACAGATCTTCAGACGAACATTTTAGCAATACTTAGAGGTAGCTGATAAATGAAGGCTCTTAGACATTTTATGAGCCCGCCATCCTAGAACTTTAGACGATGTTATTAAATCGAAACCCCACCATCATGTAGTCATTGAACTCGATAAAGTCTAATTGGACAAAATCAAACTAATCAGAAATTTAGCCTTCCAGAAAAAGCTAAAAATTCTTTCTATCATTATTCTCATGGCCTTGACCTTCTCTGTCTACTTCATTTAATCAATTAAATCATAAGAATTATGTAATTATTTATTTACCTCATATAAAGAATATATTTTTGCATCTAATTCTATATTTATAATAAAGAGCACAAAATTAATTTATAGTATTCATTTTTGTAAATTAAATAATCAGTAGTTTTAAATTTTTATTGGAAAACAAATCAAAATTGATATACCAAATTACTCACCTTAAAAAATAAATGATTTTGAAAAATGACTCTAATTTAATTTGATGATACACTTTTCAATGAGCTTATGTAAATTTACTATTTAGATTTAAAAAAAATTCTAAAGAATTTAACAATATAAGAAAAACCATTAAATATATTTCCAACCAATAATTTAATTAAGTATTAAATTTGTAATCTTTTTATTCTATTGAATATATTTTTTTTTAAAAATTATCTGAAAAATTGATATTAATTTGTTAGTTGAGTATTCAATGATTTATTTTTATAAATGCTCCTAAGTTTATTTCTTATTTAATTTTAAGTGTAGTATCATTATGAATGCTTACCTCAGTAAAATCAAAATTTTTTGCTATTTTTCTATATCTCAAAAAATAAATTGTGACAAAATTCATAAGAATAAGAACCTCAAAGTTAATTTATTATTTGATCAAGATATATTATTTTTCTGTTCAATTGATCTCCGAAATTACCTTTTAAAGATAGAACACTCTAAAATATGTGATAATTTTTAAAACTATTTATCATGAATAAAATAAGATGATTGCAATTTTCAATTTACAATTCGTAACTATCAAAAACAAGACAAAATTTAACTCATTCATACAAAATAATTAAATTAAAAACTTAATGTCGAACAAAATACCTATACATTTACATAGTGATTAATATCGTAAAAATTTAACTTATTTTAGATTATCTGAGACTATTAATATCAAATGATAAAAATGATGCATTTAAATTGATGAGTGTCATTAGAGAATAAGAGTACATTCAGCCTTTAGTATTAATGAATAGACTATCTAAATGTTATGTAAAAACAGATAATTTTAAGAATGAAATAAATCTTCATTCCAAAATAAAATACATAAGCATGACCTACTAAGCTTACTAAATTATTTTAAACTCTAATCCTTTAGATTATTCAGGCTTTTAATTAAAGAAATCGTATTTTTACTGTTTTGTTTTTTATATTTTAAATTGAATCACATAAATCTATTAATCCTCTTAATTTAGACTTCATAGTGACTTTTCTTTTGCAGATAAATTCTTTCAAGGAGTCTGTAGATGCAGTGAATGATTTGAACTTTGTGTTTAACAAAGAAGTTTGCTTTGAGAATTTGTTGACTTTCCAAAGAGAAAACACTATCCAGAACAACTCTATAACTTACTCTGAAAAGCCAAAAGTAGTTGCAAGTGCAGATCTAGTAGTAGTTTGCCAGACTAGAGAAACCACATACAACTAAATTATGAGAAACATTCCTGCTTATTTCTCAGAAGCGACAGATGTCATTCGAAAGTTCGATTCCTCTCAACTTAGTAAATACAATATCTTTTTAAACTGTGTGACTATGTCTACAGCACAGACCATCCCGAAAACGTAGTCATGAACAATAAATGCAAAATAGTTATCAATGGCTTACTTCTCAAAGGAATCACCAGCACTAATTTAATTTACTTAATGCCTACTTCTAAACTTAAGCATAAATTTATTATCATAGAATCTTATAATTCAATTTTAATATTCTTGAATTACAACTTAAACATAAAGTTTAACCTTAATTTATGCTATAAATAACAAGGGAGATAAAATGAGCTGAAGTTTGATGCGGCTTATAACTATAAATACAGGGACGCTAATTTCTTAAGGAATATGCTAAACAGCACTGAAATAAACTAGCAAATTTTCACTATGATAAATCATGTTAGATATTGAGTTTAATAGAAATAATAGATGCTAAATTGATAATCCTAGCCCCAATTTTTAACATCCTAAAAACCGCTTGCCTCGAAAGCGTAGTTTCCCACTTCGAATCTTAGAGGAACCAACTGCTTATCATCTACGTAGTTTTTGTAACGCTCATCACATTCGCAGTTACCTACTTCCTTTTGAAACTTATTAAAAGACTAAGAGAGACCATGTGGAATACTAATCTCATGCTAAAGATTATTCCTCAAGCTGATTTGAGTAAGGATGATCAAGACCAAATCAAACAGTTTTTTATCAACTGAAATAAATATCAAATTTCATTCTTAATTTGCATATTATACTTAAAGAATAAGCATATTTGGCATTAAATATTTGAATTAAATCATTTTTAGATGTCTTTGGGGCGATAGACTGAAGTTTCTGTAAATCCAATAGCACCATGTGACCCATAAATATATTCGTTTAGTTTTGAAGGGTCAGCGTATTATATTTTATTTACAGGTTGTCCATTTCTAAATTTTTAAACCAAATCGTCATTTGCGATGTAAAGTTGTCCAAAAGAAACAAGGTCAGCTAAATTCTAATCTATTGCTTATTACACAATTAAAATATATTTTAAGCCAAAGAATAATTATACTCGCACTAAATTATATTTTAATTCATATTTATAAATCTTCTGCAGTTTCAGTTTATTAAAAAATTATTCCTTTTTCTAAATAAGAATTCTTTTAAAGTTTATTTGGAAAACTTAAAAATTAAATTCATAAATTATGATTCTCAATATTTTACCCTTAAAAAATAATTAAATAAAGAAATTAAGAAAATCGAAAATTTAAAGGTTCATTTAATATCTATATTTGATAATAATTAGCAGTATCTAGATTAAATCCTTGATTAGCTATCCAAGTATTCTTAAATTTCTTTCTAAACAGCTCTCTAAATGACTTCTCTTTCAAACTTTTGAAGAACTTAGCTTTCTCTTCTTCATGCTTTTTCTCTTCATAGCTGAATCCCTCTGTGACCTCAGCGAACTAGATATCTTTCTGATTCAGCATTTCTAAAATTGCTGCTTTCAATTTCAAAGGATCTGAATCTGAAATGTCATATTAATCATGCACAGTTGACACTTTGATTCCAAGTCTCTCATTAGCATATATTTATTTCAGTAGGTCAAGTATTTCACTGGGAAATCTCAGTCTATTTTAAATTGAACCTCCATACTCATCACTTCTTTAGTTGGTGCTGCTCCTCAAAAATGAGTCAATTAAAGTCTATTTACTATAAATTAGATATCCCTTTGCACAATGAAGTTGGATTCCGTCAAAACCTGCTTTCTAAGCTCTAACCGCAGATTCCGCAAACTAGTGAGTGACATCCTTGATATCCTATTTCGTCATCTCTTTTGGAATAGCGTGGTCTTTTTGCTAACCGTTAACCCACACTTTACCATTTATTGCTATTGGAGAAGGAGCAAGTGGCTGTTTTCCTCCAATTTGATCAGGGTGGCAGGCTCTTCCGCCGTGCCACAGTTACACAAAAATCAAACCTCCTTCTTCATGAACTGCATCTGTCACTCTTTTCCAACTCTCAATCTATCCATCGTTATAGAATATAATTTAAGAGTGCACCACTTCCTGGGTAACAACTTGCGTCCTCGGACACAGCAAAACTCTCAGAAATAATTAGACCTGCATCTCTCGCTCTAGCTCTGTAATATTCTACATGCAACTTATTTGCATGGCCTTTCTTAGGACCTGCCTTCTCACATCGTTGTCTAGTAAGTGCACTCACCACCGCTCTGTTCTTAAATTATAAACTCCCTACAGAGTATGGCTTTAGCAAAGCCTGAGCGGAGTTAGAAAATTATCGTTTTCCTTGCTGAATAAATAGCATTCTGTATTAATGAATAATTATTCACTCATTATTACGTCATTAATTTATGATTTAACTTTATTTATCCCTTTAATCACAGGAATCTGTGACTGTTTTCTTGATTAATATTAGAATTAAATAATTATGACTCTCTGGTTATAGAGTGTCGCTTATTTATTATTTTTGAAATATAAAGTAAAATTAATGCCAATATACTATTGCCTTGTCTCTAAGAAGAACAACATCATACTTGCAGAGTACACAGAGTATTCTGGCAATTTCCAGCAATATACTATGCAGTTGATGAATAGAGTTGAAGCTGACACTAAGAAGACCTTTGAACTTGAGGATTTTCTGTTTCACTACATCAACATATTAGTTGATATTTAAAACGAAGAAGGGCTGACAGTGATGTGCATGACTGACAAAGCCATTTAAAAGAAAATAGCGTTTGCGTTTATGCAAGACGTCAAAAAGACCCTAATAAGCTGCTACACAGCAAGAGAACTAGAAAATGCAAAAGCATACTCACTCGCCACTTTCACTGAAAAACTCAGAGAGAAAACTGTAAGCAAATATTTGCAAGCTCAATATTGTTATAGATATACTACAACTCCAATCCTATAACCATCAACGACAAGACTGATGAACTACTAAAAGAGTTAAATGGCTTAAAAGATGCAATGGTCGAAAATTTAGATAAGCTTATTGAAAGAGATGGCAAGATCGAAGTATCATAAAATGTACTTTTAATCATTACCGAGTTCATCTGTTGCTTATTTTAGCAATAATTCTTTAAAAGGCAGAGAGCTTGTCGACCTATTCAAAAACTTATCGTCAGAGAGCAAGGAAGGTTAGAATTCAACAAAGAAATAGAAGAATAATGTATATCGCTCTACTAATCTTAATCCTCGGGGTAAGAATTCAACAAAATTTAAAGTTAAACATTTCTCTATAGTTGGTGGGATTCTTCATTGCAGTAATGGCGTGCGGAGGATTTAGTTTTGAGAAATGCTGAAGGATTAATCGTGCTAAGTATAATTGCTTTTTGCGTATTCATCAGAAATTATAGTATGAAATGGACATTTAAGTTAATTTTATCGCACTTTGTCTCAATCTATCTTTCTCAAGTAAATATTTAAGTGTGCTTGAGAGGATTCTCAAATGATCCTTGTTAGTAACTATGATGCTAGCATCAAGATTGATCCCAAAGCTAAGCTACCAGATGATGAGTTTTAATATTTTTAATGATAAGGGAGAGAAGTAGATTCTAACAAATATTCTATTAAATGTTGCAAAACGGCTCCAAGATCATTCTTATTTCAACTTAATTAAAGTCAAAGCCTGAAGGTCCCCGCAAGTTCGTCAGATTCCCGCATAAAATATCTATCTAGGGCTTATTTGCACAAATATGGTGATTTAAAATTAGATTGAAGAAATAAATTCTAGAGGCTTAAAATAAAGTCTTCTTTTTTAAAGATTAGGGTCTCTACTCTATGTGAGTTATTAGAATTAACTCAAGCAAATTTGTAGATAAGGCCTGGAATAAGACCTTACTCAAGATTTGTGAGGTATGTTGAGTATCTTGATTCTTTGACATCCCATACTCCCATATCCATGTTGTCAGCTGATGCATACTAAGAACAAAATATTATAAAACCGTTTCTTCCAGAGAAAAATCTTTCTCCTGTACTAGGATGGTAATAAATCAATTTGCTATTCTCGATTACTATAAATCGTGCCAATTGTTTTACATAGTTGTAACATGCATGTGCTAGCCTGCCAATACCTTGATAGGTTCAATTCCTTAGTCGACGGTGTGATCATACCACTGAATTTTATTCTAGTCTATTTCTAGGTCTGGATACTTGACGTAATAGTGAGTCAGAGGATATTCTTGGATAAGCGCATTATCCTGCTGATCATGGATTCTGACAGTAGTTCTCAGCTGGATTGTATCTATGTGGTCATAGTAGTGGCGGTAGAAACCGAAGCCAATCAAGAACACGTCTTCGTTTGGGATGAAACAGATCGACTGGTCATTTGTGGACACATAGAATTCCTCGGTAAACATGTGAACCGGGAATCTGACATCTATTATCAATTCCATTCTATAAAATACTGGTAATAGGCTTAGACATAGCTGACTCTCCAGTTGAAGCTACATATCCGTTTTGCATAAAGTGAATGAAAACATTTAATTAAGACATAAAATATTTCCAATGTTTAAGATTAAGAGCTCTGACCTTTAAACTAGCCAGTTGTCCATTAGAGTAGAGTTAGAAAGACTACTTGCAGACAGCTTGAATAGGAGCAAGGAATTCAGCCACAGTGAGAGTGTTGCTAACTGGAACTATCATTTTTTGCACTTAAGATTCACAGTTACCAAAATGAATCTTAGCCTCCACTTCAATATCTCTCTTTAAATCCTTAACATCCTCCTCCTTCAATTCTATCTTGGCTTCTTTGTTTGTTTTTCCATCCTTGAATGCGTAAGCTACAACCGATGTTCTCTTCTCCTCCTCAACCACTATTTCCTTGACTTTAATGATTCCGTGGACTGGATGATAAAACATGTCCTTCTTCTTAAGATCTTCGTACTTAACGAGACTATCTCTCTTCTTTAGAATCTGCTTCTCTGTAATTATCATGATGAGTATTGAGAGAATCCTCTGCCTCTGCCCAAGTAAGATGGTTGAGTATTTTGGAAGAGTGCTGCATATCTTTGATAACAATCTTTATTATTGAAACAATTAAATACTACTTTCATTTAAATCCTTATATTTCTAATATCCTTCTCGCATTTAGTGAAATGAAAGTGCTTATTCTGATCTCATTAACTTCAAGAACTGCTTTTTGCTTTATTACATTTACTCCTTATGAAATTTGAATTTGAATTTATAAGTAAATATATTGTGTAAACATGAAATAAACTGCAAAGCTTTAATCTTTGCCTCAAAGCAATAATGCACTTGCTAAGTCAAGGCAGAGTTAGATAAACAGTGGTTCCTAAACTTAAGCGAAAACATCTAGAGTGCAGTCTCGATAGGGCTCAGTTTTAAAGCAAAGAATCACTTAGGAGCCCACTTAAAAGAAGACCACTAATGAAAGTTAAAGGGCATAGCAAAATGCTTTTATCAAAGCAGAAAAGTATTAGTCCACCAAAGTCACACACAATAAGTCGAAAGATAGGCAATCCAAGATTAATTCCCCATCAATCACAAACAACAAACAAAAGTCTCAAAGTCTGCTAAAGCAATCCAACAGTAAAGCCATCCTAAGAACTCTCACACATGATGAGTCCTTCACAGAATTCCAAGCAACAATAAGACTCAATTAAAACTATCAGAATAGCAATAGCAAACAAATGCTTACAAACCTTGAAGGCGAAACATTTATTTTCATTTGATCAAATGGTTTCTCAGATCAAGAACCAAAATTATCTGACTAACTTTGCTTCTCCTCTGCTAGAGTAAGATACTTATTATGAAAACAAAGCCTCTGAGACGATGAAATAGGGTACTCTCAAAACTAATTCCTAGGATCTATATTCTTGTGATAATTTAAACAAACTGCTATTAAATCAACCAGACACGAAATAAAAGAGTTCGGAGACTTTGAAGAACTAGAGAAGTAAATTAAGGAACAAGAACTTATTAAAGAGAGTTAGAATAGTTGTGAAAAGTAAGACAGATCCTAGTATTAGAGTTAAAACTTAATCCAATTTCGAAGACATTCCAATGAGTGTAGTCAGCAGATGTTCTCTAGGAATGAAAAGTCAAATTAGAGCAATGCTTAGCTTCTGCAGTCCGCAAATACCTCAAAGTTCACAATTAAGACTCAAAGCCACAGCCATTAAAGCTCAGCAAAAAATTTGAAGAATGAAATTCAAAAACTACTCCAGCAAGCCATGCAGTAGCAAGAAATCAGCTAATAGAATCTTACTGAACTCAATCAACTATTTAGCATCAATATTCAATCTCCACAAGAGCACAATTTCATGCAAGCCTAGAATCAGTAGCAAGAAAAGTCAAGCTAAGACAATTAATTCATCCAACCATCTCAAAATGAAGAGATAGGGAGTACTCTCATAGGCCAAGATTTCAATAGTTCTGATAAAGCAGCTATTCATTTTAAAATATAATTCATTTAAGAATTGTTTGCAAGTTATGAAATAATAACAAGAGGATGGGATGCTTACTTATGACAAAGAGAATAGCTCCTAGTGAAAACTTAAATTAAAAGAAAACTATGAATCACAAAACTAATTCCTTAAAAGAACTATTGAATAAATAATATTGTTATTTAATAAATTTTCTGTATTTAAAATTTGATATTTATTTTTCTCAATTAATGTATAAAAGATTCAATGCATTTTATGATAGTAAAATATTTTATAAAATAATTATCCTTATATAAAGTTTAATTTAATGATTATTTTTAAATAATTGAATACTATATCCTTCAAACTCTCACAGAGAGCAGTCAATATTAGCATCTACTGCTCCTCAGTCGAGTGATCGGGATTTATATATGGATAGTAACAAGATTTTGAATTCGCATAGATAGACTGTAAGCAATCAACTAACTGTGAAGGTAGGTTTGGAATAGACTCATCACCACTTAGCCTAACTTACTTCTCAGTAACAGTAAACAAAGAGCACATTTAGATTTGAAAGTCTAGAGCCACTGACTATTTCAGAGGATATAGAAGGGAGCAGCATCATTTAAATAGATGAAAAACACAACATTCAGTAACAATAACAAATTCAAACTCAACAAACGTAGATACCACGCAATAGCCACCATCAATATAACTAAATACTCAACTATGATGAATAAACCAACAACTTCTTTACTCATTAAGAAGTTGAATTCATGACATAGCCAATCATTCTAGCTGAAAGAAGAGCATAGATACCTAAAGAATAGGAGCAATATGATCATCACTCTGATCAGACTATCGATGTAGAGATATACTCACAATAAAAAGATAAGAACTCTCTTGTCCAACCCAGAATGATTCAATTCCAGAATGGGAGTATCATTTAAGTTCAGCACAACCACAACATAACCCTATACTAATAAATGATACTACAATATCTGGAGTCAGTTTTCTTCTAGATGGAGGTCAAAACAGCGTCAAAGCTTAAAAGATTTATCAGACTAGGACTCTCAAAGGATTAAAGGTAATTATTATATTTAGATTAGGGCCCAAAGTACCGCATGCAATATTCCAAAGCCAAAGACTGAATTTAATATTTTATTTAAGAGAGTTGCTGCTGTTCATCCTAGCCTAAACTCATGTCATCATCTAAAGAGAACTCTTAGCTGCTAAGTAACAGTGGCTCTCACTCTAATTTACACTCCTTCAACACTCAATAAATATAAATCCATCAGCCCTCAGAAGTAAAATCTATGATTTGTTCATAGTCTAAACCTAACTACACGAATGAGTCAGGCTCTAGTCAAATAATGCCAAAGCAATTAGACTTTAGAGTTCATTAGTTTTAAGATCAGCCATCTTGTGATCTAACCAATGCAACTTTCCTAATAAATTCGCCAACAGCCTAGTTAGCTAATAAACTTCAAGATGTACAAAAATCATTCAAGGGGCCCAGTTTCATTCTCTCACAGTTGAATTCTTTCAGATGATAGAGGAGC
Source organism: Tetmemena sp. SeJ-2015 (assembly GCA_027382625.1). Classification (NCBI taxonomy): domain Eukaryota; phylum Ciliophora; class Spirotrichea; order Sporadotrichida; family Oxytrichidae; genus Tetmemena; species Tetmemena sp. SeJ-2015. The sequence goes on from JAJKFJ010021560.1 coordinate 101,402, forward strand.
TAAAATATTGACTTGATTATTTAATTTATTATATATTTTGTTCACAAATAGGGAAAGAAATGTAGTAAATTTTGCTAATTACTTGAATGAGCGAGTGAATCAGAAGTTTCTTATTAAGTTTCCTCTGACGAAGCCATAGTAAGTATTAGGGATGATGACGAAGAGGGTGAAATTGAAAATAGCCACTCCCATTTTTACCTTTTTGTCCTTTTCAATTGCGTAGAACACGTCATGGAACATTCTAGCCCAAGTAGGGATTTGACGCTTTTTCTTATCTGCACTCATTTCTTCCTTTGTAGGTTCATAAATTTCTTTCACCAATAGTCCTATATTCAATTATAAAAATACAAAGCATTTACAAAAATAATGTACATATACATAAGATATTGTAATAAAAACAGAAAGTTATAATATCATTTATAAATTCACAAACCAAGTTTGCTAATTGATGAATATATTTTTGTAATATTGTATAGAATCTTGTAGCCCCAGAAGAATTGGATGAAGACAACAATGCTCATTCCAAATTTGGAGATGAAGAGGATGTTGTTTCCCTCGTAGATGTAGATCATGATGATGGGAGACAAGATCATCCTAGCAAAGATGAATACAAATGCAAAGATCTTGTCATTCAATTTGTAGTACCACATATCTTTTTTACCGATTGCTCTCAGGGCAGTACGGATTTACAAACAAGGGTTTGAAACCTCAGCCAACAAGTGGATCACTATCACCATTAAACAAACTACACTTACTGCAAAACTCATATCCTCCAAAGTCATTCATAATATGAGAGTATTACTCACTACAACTTCATCTAAATACACATATCTATTATTGCATAACTCATTTTCATATTCATATTAAAATTAGCATTAACTTTCATCATCATACTTCTTTAATATAGATTTACTTCATCCTAATAAATATCTTAATGAATATATTATAGTATTATAGGAGCACCAGAGGACTACGGCATGGTGGCCATTGATGAGTATGTCATCGCACTTGTAGTAGATCTCAATTATAGTGTCAAAGAGGAAGTAGGCGAAGGAGTGGCATATCAGCAGCTTGTGGTATAGATGGCTTAGTTGATTGTATCTGTATCCTCCGTAGTACAGGATAAATGGGTCTATACCAATTATCATTCACTATTAGTTTCCTTACCAAGAATGCAGCCAATGATTGCGTGGATGAACGAAGTGTACTGGAAGTAGTAGGTGTGGTACTCGCTCTCCCTATTTCTCTTTCGGAAGTCTTCAATTTTGCCTGGAGATGGAACTGTCAAGCGGATCAAATACTGAACAATCCATAAATTGATAGGATGTGTTTTAATAAAATATAGGAATGAAGAATGAAGTAGCCAATGAACTGCACTGTGAATAGAGCAAGCCAGTTGTAGTCGTAGATTCTCTGATCGTACTCATACCTCTAAGTTCCCTCGAAACTTGCTTGCAGGAAATTCATGGGAGGGTCATTGTGAGGATTGTAGTGTGTGTAAACGGGGTACCCTAGATTTAATGCTTCTCCGTCTGCTGACATTATTCACCAAATATAAATAGTTATCAAAGTCTTAATTTATTATATTCAATTTAGACATCTATTTCTTAACCTTAAAATATTATTTTATAAGTCCCGAATTACTAAAAGGATGAGCGATTTTCTTCTCTGTGGTATAAAGAAAATCTATTTAAATTCTTCTGTGAAATAGAGCTATATTTATCGATGAAAATTTGGTTCATTAAGCACGAAATAAAGCTAATAATTCAATAAAAGATGAGTTTCTGTATGCAAGTAAATTAGGGATAGCTCTTTTATACTTTAATAATAATCTTACGATTAATGTTTAGATAATTTAATAAAATAATTTAATGGTTATAATTGATAAATATTATGAGCTGTACTTATGCAATATTATAAAATTTGATACATTCATATCTTTTATATGCACTTAACAATTTAAGCAGGAATTAATTGTTAATCCAGAATGGAATAAATATCAACACATGAGGAACTAATGCAAGAAAAACCTGTCTATTAATGTGGTACCTCATGACACCATAGAGTTGGTAGTAGAACACCTCCTTATTTCGAAGTGAGTAGATTTTGATTGGAGAAGAGAAAATATATATGTCTGATAAATTTAAGAAAGTCCATGAAGATAAGTAGTCTCTTCCTTAAAATTATAATTTTAGCATCTTGCCAAATACTCTCTTCTTAGAAGATAATACAACATCTACAAGTATATAATACTATTCAATACATTTTGAATTAGTGGTATTAAAAACTTGTTGCTATTCCACTTGAAGACCATCCATATGAAGCACCCTAAATTTTGGTCTTGATGATCCATAAGCGGGGTGTCGTGTTCTCGCTCTGGCTTCGGTTTCCTTTTTAAAAAAAATTACCCTTAATAAATAATATTCTTTATAATAAATCTTTTGATTTATAAGTAAATTTACTATCAGTGAAGTCTTCTCTCACTCAAAATTTTACCTTGCCTGATTTTGCATTAATGCGTCCTCCTATTTAATAATTAATTTATAATCTATATCTTTTAAAATCTTCACCACAAGAAACAAAAAAGAAAAGCAACAGCAATTAAAGAATTTCTTATTTATAAAGTTATCACTTCTTGGGAGTGGAGAGCAGAGTCTCAAGTTCATTTTTATAGTCTTGGTTTAGGTCTTTGAGATACTGAACTTGATCCTCGTGGGCCTTCTGCTCTCTCTGTCTCTCTTCCTCGTCCCTGCGGATGACATCGTCAATTTCCTGCTCTAGTCTCTGGACTTCTCTCTGGAGTTCCTCACAAGTCTCATCTAGTTACTTGATGGTAGTGTTCATCTCATTCTTTTTCTGCTCAGCCATGAGCGCCTTCCTCATACCGTAAGCGATTGAGCTCTCGTAAAGAGTCTGGTAAGCCTGGATGGTCATTTTGATTTCGTCTCTGACTCTCACCAACAGAAAACCTCTTTCAGCGCACTGGATAGTTATCTGACGGATGAGCTCATCAAAGCACTGAGCGTAGAGTTCTTCTCTAATTGGGCAGATGCCAGTCTCTCTCGCTTGTCTGGCTTGCAGTCTCTTTAAAATAAATACAACCAACACATCCACTTGTCCAGTTCGTCTTGCAGATTTATTACGTCCACTCTAGTGGCTGGAGTGGGGGAAACGTATCTCACCCACAGTTGTCCATTCTCAGTGTACTCTCTAGGAGGCAAGATAGAGTTCAAGTAGTCCTCGTTTCTAGTAGTGGCTGTCTAAATACAAATACAAGTACTATATTGTCTTCTCAAGAGGAGCAAGCTGTTGAGTCTTCTTCTTGCCCTTCTTGCCAGAGACTGAGGTGGATACGAGGATGGGGATATCGTACTTGACGAGTGAGTCAGGTTGTTAGTTGGACATCACAAATGAAACTCCCTTTTTCTTTTATTTAAATTAATTTATATATTGCTCTCAATTCAAACTCATTCACTGTGCGAGTGTGTGTGAAGCAGTGAGTGGTGGGTGACAATTTAAAAATCAAATTTAATTTGTTGGGCTTCATTAGTATATATTTATCATCTCAAAGTAAGATCACTTGGTCTCATCGTCATCGTTTATTGGGCTGCCACCTGGGTTGTAAGTGGGAGCAGTCTGTCCTTGGAGAGAGGACTAGTTCACGTTGTAAGCAGGACTTGCTGCTTGCCTATTAGCTCCATACACTGGTGATTGAGGAGTGTACACAGACACACCAGACCTACCCCCATAGGAGGCTGGAGAGGCGTTGCTCATGTGTCCTGAATCAGCTGCTCCATATCTGCTTGTGGTATACCTTGGAGTAGACTGCACTCCCTGAGATGTGGGTGAGTACGAAGGACTATAGGTTTGAGGAGAGTATACATATATTAAATTGAGTAGTTAGGACTAGCTGCTTGACCTATAAAAATAATTAAGTAATTTTAAAGTATTACCAGAATAGCCAGCTGAATAGCCGTGATGTGAGGTAGGACTGTAGCTCTGTTGTCCTGAAGAGTACTAGGGACTAGGACCACCTGCTGTCACACTATTGTAGTAAGATGGAGATTATCCAAACCAAATGCATTTGTTTCACTTCTCTAATTAATAAGATTAAGTTTATATTGGTAGCCTGGACTCATGCTTCTTGTCTGCGTTGTGGGAGAGTATATTGGGCTCTGTCCTTAAGTGGGTGACTAGGGCACATTATTCATCAACTCAATATTTAATAGCATTATACTGATAAATATATGATTGTAGATGGGAGACTGCCCATATATTAAAATAATTGGCGAGGGTCCTGCTCTTCCATAGCCTGGCGATTGAGCGTAAGAACTCATGTAGCCTGGAGTCTGGTATGCTCTTAAATTAATTAATTGTTTGATGCAGGAGATCCGTAAGCGTTGTTAGGACCAGGAGAAAAGCCACCTTGATAGTTGGGGGTATTCATTGCAGAGTACTCGGACATGCCTCCATGGTAAGGAGCAGGGGTGTTGCCCTAAATGGGAGTGCTGATTCCGTAGTCTCCCATTGAATCATCGTAGTAGTCTTGCTGCTTAGGAGTGAATCCTCCCATGTTCATTTCATCATCCTCGTTCTTAAGTTGAGCGTAGTCATTTAATGTCTAACGATCAATTGTCAACTCGAAGAAACCTGTGCCGTAAGGTGCAAGCTGACCCATGATAATGTTTTCAGTAATACCTCTCAAAGGGTCAGTTTCAGCAAACACTGCTGCTTCTAGCAAGATTTCTACTGTCTCCTCAAACGAACACTTCCTCAGAGGACCTGAATCCACTCTGTTTATTCCGTGTCTAGTAATTTAATTCAAACACTTACAGTATAATAAAACAGTGTATAAAGCAAGTTTAATGGCAGTAAGGATTCCTCTTTGAGTCATTACATCGCAAAGAGTTGACAAATGCCTGTAGTTCACGTAGATACCATACGAAGACAGCACGAATCTCAGTTCATTGATCAGGGACATTCTCACTGCTTCTATTCCCAACACCTTCAAAATTTCAATCAAGTCGTTGGAGACAGTTCTCTTATGATTTATTCCTGGGAAACCTAGAACCTTCTGTAAAGCAACTCCATCAGTTTCAATAAGCCAGCAGTCCTTCTCAGTACTAGCTGCACCTGTGTCCTAGCTGAATATCTCGTCGTTAAAAATAATTGTACTTTGAGAAGGTGACCTTTGAGATTTCAGGAAGACCTTTAAGTGCAAGTTCATTGAACAACTTATCCTGGAACTCCTTCAAGAATATGCAGACTAATTATTAAATACACTGTGGAGTCTTCTTCCTCTTCATCGACCTCATTCACTCTCAGTCGTAGCACGAGCTTCGTGTCATTATCGTCTGAATGGACCACATTTATTTGGTCTGTGAAGTACTCCAGGATCTTTTACTCAATCATATTCATCCACAAATCCTTGAAAAGCATCTTCTCAGCATCTAGTTCAAATCTCAACACCCAAGAAGACATTCATTTACACAATTCTCACTAATTTTAAATTAATGAAAGCTTGAATATAATTTTGTCTTTCTTTTCAGGATCTAATATAGCTACTTCGTTGTAAAGATTGATCAAGTCAACATCCTCTTGAATGATGGTCCTGGTTGGATCTGGGTCATAGTAGATAGCTGAGTTGCTCACCACATGAGAAAGCGTGGTGTGTTCAATTCTTCCTCCAAACTAGGTAGCTATCTTCTGATTTTGCTTGATCTCGTCAGTCAAGTAGATTATACATATATTTTCATGGAAGGAGTTTTAATGTTCTTGGCGATGTTAATGATTTCTTTGAGACGAGGCACTCCCAACGTCACATTCTTTTATAAAATTATTCTTAGCAGACACTCCTGCAAAATGGAAAGTGTTCAACGTCATTTGAGTGGCTGGCTCTCCCATGCTCTAAGCTCCGATGCTTCCCACCATCTCTCCAGGGTTAAATAATCATTATAAGAATTTAATTCTGAAGGCAGAGTATACTTAAATAAACATATAATAAATTTACAGTAACTAAAATTTGTTTCTAAAGTAAAGTCAAAATTAAGGAATATAATGAATAATCGATTTGTCAAAAAAGCACTTATCATTCTGAATTAAGAAACAAACTATAATCCTATGCAAGGCTTTTAAACTAGATAACAATTGTTGCAAAAATTCATATTATATTGAGGATTCTTGCTTGCATAGTTGCTTTTATACTTAAACATTCATTTATTTCTCCTTCTACTTATACATAAATAATTAAGATTCAAGCAAATAAACCTTAAAAAGAATTATAGAAAGAATAACACACTCAAATAGCAGTTTTGCAGTTGTATTGGCCCTAATTCTAAAAATAAAGTGTCTGCCTACCTCACTCAATCTAAAATTAAAAAAATATATCATTACAATTTTGATATACTCAGAGATGAATACCTTATTGAGTATAATAGCTGTTTTAAAGATCAGAAGAAGTGAAGTTCAAATTATTCTTCAGCTAATTTTAAATCAATTTAATAATTCATATTTCATTACAGTTTATTTAAGAATAATCTGCCTTTAATTCTAAATTATCTCCTATAATAAAATCTTAGTTGACTAGAGCCTAGTCGAATCTAGACTTGATTTCTCCTAGGATCCAATCGAATGACTCCTTGCTTAGTCTCTCAAACTAAATCACTTGCTTGCAGTTCAAAAGGGATCTCAAGTAAATTTTGAAAAGCCAGGTTGAATCTCTGTTAGCTTCGATAATGAGAGGATCGTTCTTAATTTTCACACCTGGAATTGGAGCAAGATCTTCCATCATCTTATGTAACTCTGAGAGAACATAAAGAGGCTTGAGGTTTGATTTATTGTTAGGTTTGATCTTGAATTGCTCCTTGGCGTTCCAAATGATTCTAGGAACATTAACTGGCAAATGGATTGAGTCATCTTGGCACTTCAGAATACTATATCTCAAATCTTCCCTGTCTCTGTTTATTTGATCAAACTCAGATTTGAGGGCGTACTGAATGGTAGGCTCATTTATGATTTCCTCTGCAATTTAAGGTTCCATATATCTGCAAAGATACTACTTCATTTCATTCTCTGACATGTCTTCCCTAGGCTTTTGAAGGAATTTATGCTTCGAACTCAACTCTTTATTGTTCTATTTAAGAAGTGGGATAGTCAAGTCTTCAATATGCTCGCCAGCCATTCCGTCCTCTCCATAAATGAACTGCACGATTTACTCTTTGGAAGTTCTGACAGTTCCATCATACTTCACCATCACATCTTCCATTGCTTTAATCAATCTTCTTTGGATGTAGCCTGTCTCTGCAGTCTTAACTGCAGTATCAATAAGTCCCTCTCTTCCTCCCATAGCGTGGAAGAAAAACTCTTGAGGAGTTAATCCCTTCAGATAGCAGTTCTCAACGAATCCTTTGCTTTCGGGCCAAATCATCCTTTGCGAAGTGAGGCAGAGATCTTCTGTGGAAGCCAAATGGAATACGCTTTCCCTCAACGTTTTGTTGACCCACACAAGCCATAATCTGAGAAATGTTGAGGTTAGATCCTTTAGAGCCTGCATAAACCATAGCCTTCAGTCTATTCCAAGATTGCAAATCTGCCAGCGCCATATTACCACAGTCATCTCTTGCTTTGTTCAGACACTAGTTCACACTAGCCTCAAATGACTCCATCATACCTTTACCTGGCTAAGTTTTGAGGATACCCATTTAAGCTTTTTGAGAAATCTTTTAGACACTCTTTTTGAATTCAACCATAGCCTCTTCAATTTTCTGAACGATTTCTTTCTTAGCAATAATATCTTGGACTCCCACTGTGAATCCATTCTAATGGAGCCAGTTATTGATGATTAACTAAGTGTTAGACATAAAATCTCTTGTCACATAGGGACCTTTTTCTTTCCAAGTAACGTGAATCATACCTCCAGATGAGTTTCCAATAGTTCCCTTTGTCAAATTTCCGCAAATTAGCTCTTTAATTAGTAGAATAAATGTACAATATAATATCTCTCCTTTCCTGATTAGAATGTTATGATCACCTGGGCTGTCCCAAACATTATTGAGTTTAAACTAAATAAGTTTCTTTCCGTTCTTTTCACCAACCCTTTGGATGTTAATATCTGGAATGATGAGGGAAAATATTTGTTTTCCAGTCCAAAGGGCCTTGGGTTTGAGGACAACTGGATGGGGAAGGATATCCTCCTTGTACTCAATCCACATCAGCAACTGCATCACTTGCTCTTTTTCCAAGAAGGTATCCCTTAGGGTGAACAACATGACTCCAAGAAGAGAGTCTTGCACGATTCCCATAACAGGCTTGTTAGATTAAGGAGAAACGATTTGATTTGGAACTGCCATGATTTCTTTGATTTCAGCTTTAGTTTCATAGCTCTAGGGTACATGCATATTCATTTCATCACCATCGAAATCGGCATTGTAAGGAGTGGTTACACTCAAATTCAGTCTGAAGGTTGAAAAGGGAAGCACCTTAACTCTGTGTCCCATTAAAGACATCTTATGCAACGATGGCTGTCTGTTATTCTCAGTTTAAAATGTTGCAAGTTATAAAGTTTTTAATAAATTTTATCAATAAAAATGACATAGTCGTCATTAGCAAGATGTCTTTCTACTTTGAAGCCAGGTTCAATATGGAGATCAGATCTGTTTTTGAGTTGGGATAGATCGATTTATCTGTCATCATGTCTGATGATGTACTTTGCACCAGGCCACTAAGTAGGTCCATTGACGACTAATCTCCTCATAAAATCGATATTCTCAGCTGTGACTGTCTCAGGAACTGTCAGATTGAGAGCAATTTTTTCAGGAACTCCTAGTTAATCTAATCTTAGGTTTGGGTCTGGGGTGATGACAGTTCTGGCAGAAAAGTCTACTCTCTTGCCCATTAAGTTGCCTCTAAGTCTTCCTTCTTTTCCTCTCAATCTTGATCTGATGGCTTTGAGAGCCTTGCCTGACTTGTGCTTTTGAGTTGGCTGGCCTTGGATTTCATTATCCATCAGGGTTGCAACATAGTATTGCAAAGAGTCCCTCAACAAGTTTATCGTTGTTGCATTCGCACCTCTCTACATCTGCTGCTGAAGAGCAATATAATTCAAATTAAAAAAATGAAGCTTAATATGAACTCTAAATGCATTTCATATTATTTGCAAAGTTTATTTTCACTTCTCTAATAGATTTTTTAAAATACAGTTATAATAAATAAAAAAGCGATGATTCTAAAGAATTAAAGTTATTTCAGAATGGAAATATTGGTTTGAAGAATCTTCATGTAGCAATAAGTGAGATCATCCTCACTTCTCATGGTATTTCCCATGGACACAGATGGTCTAACTGGAGGAGGAGCTACCGCCAAATTCTTAATGATCATATTTTCAGGTCTAGAAGCCTTAGGGTTAAATCCCATCAGAATGCAAATTTAATACAAGCTTCAGGTTCAATTCTCTCGAATACTTTGTGAGCTTGATCAGGTTGCAGGAACTACTTTCTGTCTCTGCCTCCCTCTTATTGTTCCTCAGTGTGCTCTATCTGAATCTTAAGTCCAGTCTTGGAGAATATAAAACAATTTTGGTTGCTTGTACTTGCACTCCTTGCATTCTTTAATTCCATCACAGAGCTTAAGAGCCTTTGCGAGCTTAGCGCTTGAAGTTTTAATTCTCCTGAGTTCTTCTAGCTTCTCCTTATCTCCAAGTAGCTTAGAGCAATTGTAGCAAACGCATCTATAACATAATAAATTGATCTCAACACTTTGCGAATGAATTCAAGCAATCCAGCGTGGTAAACTGGCTTTGCTAACTCAATATGACCGAAATGGCCTGGGCAATCAGCTTGGGCTATACATAATGATTGAACATTTAGTGCAAAATGGTAGTATTATTTCGATTGAGTAATAATAGCCTTTGATGAATTGGTTAACTTACATCCTTTGCAGGTGAAGCACCTGAGTTCTTTGTCCATAGTTCCCATTCTGGGATCATTGATGCCATTGAAGTTGGGGAGTCCGCGATCATCATAGGTTCTCTCGTTTGTGATGTTGACGACAGACATCTTCCTAACTTCATCTGGGTTTAGCATTCCAAACTGGACTGCTCTCACTTTGTGGAGTTCTACGTAAGACTAGGCAAATGCTTGCCCTGATATTCTACTCATATCTAAAACACTCACTCAATAAAACAAGAAGATAGGGAAATATAGAAGCTTTCAAGAACAAAAGAAGAAATGAGAGGTTGAAAACATGCTCTTACCTCCTCTTTAGTAATTTATAAATTAAAAACTAATAACAAAGAGCCAACATTATAAAGATATAACCTTAACAATTCACCACTCAACTATTATCAACACATAATTTATCTTATTATATAATTATTTATGCTATAAAAGCTAATAAAATTCGCAAAAATTTATCATTTATTGTAAAGATTTTAAGAATATATTTTAATTCTTTTGTAAAGTAAGAGTTTCACAAGAATTAGAATGCTTTCTTTATTAACTAATTTCAATAGATTTACTGAAACGATTTGAGCAATAATTTAAGAGTCATGAATTGGGATTATCAAACTAATACAATTTTAAGCAATAATTTAGTAATTTATAAACTTTGTTATAAGGTTTTTTAAGGCATCTGGTGAGAGAATAGAGATAAAAGGCAAAAGTAAATTATAATAATAATATTTAATAAATGATTATATTATATATTCTGTGAGGACCCCTTCATCAGGCCCCCATATCAATTATATTAAAAATGAATAGTACCCACAGTGATTAATAAACTATATTTCTATAATTTGCACTACTTATTTAATTGATTTTGGTTTATTTGCCTTATTACAGTTGCTCATATCTATTATCGTAGCATTAATTTATCACTTAATTATAACTTGAGACTAGTTTGTTCAAATTTGAGGCAACCAAAGCTCTTCGAAATTATTGATGACATCATTTGTACCCCACAAACGTTAAAGATCCACCTCAAACTGTACCTATTCTTTCTTTCAAGTTAAAATTAATTTATAGTTTGCTGATTTGAATAGTAAAATTTGTAGTGAGAGAAGGTGAACATTAAGCCCAAAAATCCAATCCTCATTTGGGTGAACTCACCTCCGACAGCGAGGTTTTAGCTTCTGGTCAGGCTATTGAACCCACACACCAACTCACTTAACTCAAGAGAAGAAAAATAAACCACTCTCCTAACCCCTCTCCTCTCCTCCCTGAGGTAACACCTCCTATCTTATTCTTAAATACCTTATAAACTTTATTTAATAGTAAATCAATCATCAACTCAAGCCTAGCCTTTCTAATACTTTCATTTTATATTTATTCTCCCTCCTGCAAAAATCTATAAAATGTCAATTAAATAATTAATTAAGACGAAGACAAGGACTAGCCCAAACTCAAGGACTAGGAGTCAACCAACGACAGCAGAGATAACTAAAACAAGGACTTCTCAATCTTATTTAATTATCCCTCTGCAGTCTCAAGTCGAAGAAGAAAAGACCACTGTCAAAAAGAGAGGCAGAAAGAGAGGCAAGGGAAAGGAGTTGCAAGAACTCTTAGAATAGTACGAATCTATGCAAGCCCATCACTCTCAAGGCCCTGCTACCCAATATCCGCAGAATGAAGCGGTGAGATTCAAAACCCCATAATAAGTGATAAATAAGTGAAAAAAAATATATATAATCAATTTCATATTAAAAATTACAATAATGCCAAATTTTATACCTTAAGCAGGCAAAAAGAGTTTCTATAACGACTGCATCATATTCACAAAATTTAATACCTATTGATACCTAATCTATTTATCAAGTCTTGTAGAGAATTAGATTTAATCATCCTCATTTTCAAACTAGAAGTATTGCTCTGGTTTCATTCAGCATTCAAATATTATTGCAATTAGAGAAAGTAAGTGCACTGCATTAAAATCTATGTAAGATGAAGAAAAGAAGAAGGGAGTTCTTTGTTCAATTGAGTTTTAAATTATTTCTTAGAAACTATATTAAAGTAATGATAAGCTTATCTTCATATCAATAAAAACGTTACTAAAAATAAATTAAAAATATATAAAATACTTTAAATAAAATAAAACAGCAGAGTAAGTATTTCTTGTTGAGTAGTTTAGCTCTTGAATCTGTAGACTAGGATTGTCTAAAACTCAAATGAGAACTCTTGCTGCTAGTAGTTCAAATCTTTTAGCTCTCTATTAATGACTCCACTCACTGCACTTCTGATTTCTAACTTAATCTGGAATTTTCTGTCTCATTTCCCTTAACATAGCATTCTCAGGGCTAGGTGTGGCTAGCGTCTTAGTGCTTTCTGCTTCGAATTTTGACTCTAAACTGCAATTTGAGCTATAAGGAAGTCTAGTTATCCTAAAGATAGAAGAATGGAGCAAAATGGAGGTCTGGACTAAAAATAATAGATGCAAATAAAAAATAAGCTTTTACTTGCCCCGCCAATTCGCAAAATCGACACCGCCTATTCGCACCATCCCTTAGTCAATTAGCTCAAGTAGAATACAAGTGGATTCATAACTTTGCGCGATGAGAAATGTATAAGATAACCTCTAAGTTTCCATTCGGATCGTAATTTGTAGGGAAAACTGCTCAGTTGAGGTAACGACAGGATCACAGACATTTGAAGTCGAATGAAAAGGTAGAGCATATTGTCCTAGCGCGAGAAGTTATTGATACAAGGTATAAGGAGACATCTGTCGAGCTCTTCAGGAAGCATTTTGATGGATTCAACTAGCTCTCCAGAGAGATCAAGAATAATATAGGTTGATTTCACAAACATTCTATAAATAAAGTAATATGACCCTTCTTAAAGAAAAGCGCTCCTTAACAATGTGGTAGAATCAAATTGATTATATAGCCGTATAGGGTATCGTAGCAAGATTCTTCGATGAAATCTCAAAGTTCGATTTTAAATCAATAAGCTGAAATCCCAAATATAATTTAAGAGTCTTAATTAATAAAACGTTATTAAAGGGAATAAAACAATTCTAGATAATATTAATATTAATCATAATAAAGAAAAAATAAGAAAAATAAAAAATAATAAAAATAAAAATATTTGAAAAAAAGATCTTTAAAAAAGTTTAAGATAAATTTCTGAGAGTATTAGGATATTTTACTAAAAAGATAACAATTTGTCTAAGAGTGAAATTAGACAAGAAAGACATGATTCAAAACATGAATTGTAAAATAAAAATAAAAATGTTAACAAGATATATAAAAGGACTAAAGAAAGGAAAAAACTAAAAATATGGGGACATGAAGGATTGCTTGAAATTGCTTCCTGAAAAAAAGATAAGCCTCCCAAACGAGCCACCCTCCTGTGCAACCTAGCTCCCTTCAGAGAGCGATTTGGGGAAAAACGCAAAGAATAGGAAATGTAGAGGGCTTCCTCCTCTTTCGATATGATGCGCTAGGGTTCGGCTCGGATGGCTTAGAAACAAAAGTTATTTATGGCCAGAAACGAAAAATCGCCCATTTTTGGAGACCCTAAAATTGACTCAGTAGATCGACCCGCCGACCTAGCTTCCCTTGAGAGCAGGATTGTTGAGCAACAACGTAAAGAATAAGTATGGCAGCTGGGGTCCTCCCTCTTGCGTATGAGAGACCGAAAAGGATTGGCTTGAATTGCTTCCTGAAAAAGAGGATAAAGCCCCAAACCGAGCCACCCCCTCCTGTGCAACCTAGGCTCACTCAAGAGAGCGTTTGAGCAAAACGCAAAGAATAGGGAATGTAGAGGGCTTCCTCCTCTTTCGAATGAGTGTCGCTAGGTTCGGCTCGGATGACTAGAAAAAAAGTTATGGCAGAAGGAAAAAAATCCGCCATTTTTGGAGACCCTAAAAATGACCTAGTAGAGACCCCCGACCTAGCTCCCTTGAGAGCAGGATTTGAGCAAGAACGTAAAGAATAAAGTATGCAGCTGGGGTCTCCCTCTTAGCGTATGAGAGCCTAGGATTGGCTTGAATTGCCTCTGAAAAAAGATAGCCCCAAACCGAGCCCAACCCCCCTCACTGTGCAACCTACGCTCCCTTCAAGAGCGATTTTGAGCAGAGAACGCAAAAGAATAACATGTAGAGGGGTGTCCTCCTCTTTCCGAATGAGTGGTCGCTAGGGTTCGGCTCGGATGGCAGAAAAAAAGTTGATGGCCAGAACGAAAAAACAGCCATTTTTGGAGACCCTAAAAATGACCTAGTAGACGACCTCCGACTTAGCTCCCTTGAGAGCAGGATTTTGAGCAATAAACGTAAAGAATAATTAATGCAGCTGTGGTCTGCCCTGCTGCGTTAATGAGAGACCTAAGATTGCTTGGAATTGCTCTGTAAAAAAAGATAAAGCCCAAACCGAGCCCACCCCCTCCTGTGCAACCTAGCTCCTTCAGAGAGCAATTGAGGAAAACGCAAAGAATAGGAAATTGTAGAGGGCTTCCTCCTCTTTTCGAATGAGTGTCGCTAGGTTCGGGGCTCGGATGGCTAATGAAAAGTTATGGCCAGGACGAAAAAATCAGCCATTTTTTGGAGACCTAAAATGACCTAGTAGACGACCCCGACCTAGCTTCCCTTGAGAGCAGGATTTGAGCAAACCGTAAAAATAAAGTACGCAGCTGGGGTCTCCCTCTTGCGTATGAGAAACCTAAGGATTTGCTTGAATTGCTCTGAAAAAAGATAACCCCAAACCGAGCCACCCCCTCCTGTGCACCTAGCTGCCGCCCCCTTTTTCCCCAGAGAGCGAATTGAGAAAAACGCAAAGAATAGGAAATGTAGAGGGCTTCCTCCTCTTTCGAATGAGTGTCGCTAGGTTCGGCTCGGATGGTTAAAAAAAGTTATGGTCAGAACGAAAAAATCAGCCATTTTTGGAGACCCTAAAGATGACCTTGGTAGACGACCGCCCGAGGCCCTAGCTCCCCTGAGAAGCAGGGATTTGGGCAAAACGTAGATTAAAGTAAATGCAGCTGGGGTCTCCCTCTTGCGTACGTGAGGAGACTAAAAGGATTAGGCTTTGAATTGCTCTGGAAAAGTAAGCCAACCGAGCACTCCCTCCTGTGCAACCCTAGCTCCCTTCAGAGAGCGATTTGAGCAAAACGCAAAAATAGGAAATGGAGAGGGCTTCCTCCTCTTTCGAATGAGTGTCCGCTAGGTTCGGCTTCGATGGTAGAAAAAGTTACTGGCCAGACAGAAAAAGTCAGCCTATCTTTTGGAGACCTCTGAAGAAGTGGACCTAGTAGAACGACCCGACCATAGCCCCCTTGAAGAGCAGGATTTGAGGCAAAATCGTAAGAATAAAGTATGGCGAGCTGGGGTCCTCCCTCTTGGCGTGATGAGAGACCTAAGGATTTGACTTGAATTGCTCTGAAAAAAAGATAAAGGCCCCAAACCGAGCCACCCCCTCCTGGGCAACCTTAGCTCCCTTGCAGACGCAGCGATTTAGCCAAACGCAAGCAATCAGGATGTAGAGGGCTTTTCCTCCTCTTCGAATGGGTACGCTAGGTTTCGTCGGATGGCTAGAAAAAAAAAGTATGGCCAGAACGACAAAATCAGCCATTTTTGGAGACCCTAAAAATGACTTAGTAGACGACCCCCGACCTAGCTCCCTTGAGAGCAGGATTTTAGCAAAACGTAAAGAATAAACGTATCGGCAGCTGGGTTCCCTATATGGACGTATGAGAGAACCTGAAGGTTGGCTTTGAATTGCTCCTGAGAAAAAGATAAAGCCCCAAATCCGAGCCACCGCCTCCTGTGCAACCTACTCCCTTCAGAGATGCGATTTGAGCAAACGCAAAGAAAGTAGGAAATGTAGAGGGCTTCCCTTTCCGAATGAGTGTTCGCTAAGGTTCGGCTCGGATGCTTAGAAAAAAAGTTTATGGCCAGAACGAAAAAATCAGCCATTTTTGGAGACCCTAAAAAATGACCTAGTAGACGACCCCGACCTAGCTCCCTTGAGAGCAGACGCTCTTCCGATCTAAGAATAAAGTATGCAGCTGGGGTCTCCCTCTTGCGTATGAGAGACCTAAGGATTGGCTTGAATTGCTCTGAAAAAAGATAAAGCCCCAAACCGAGCCACCCCCTCCTGTGCAACCTAGCTCCCTTCAGAGAGCGATTTGAGCAAAACGCAAAGAATAGGAAATGTAGAGGGCTTCCTCCTCTTTCGAATGAGTGTCGCTAGGTTCTCTTCCGATCTTAGAAAAAAAGTTATGGCCAGAACCGAAAAAGATCATGCCCATTTTTGGAGACCCTAAAAATGACCTAGTAGAGGACCCCCGACCTAGCTCCCTTGAGAGCAAGATTTGAGCCAAAACGTAAAGAATAAAGTATGCAGCTGGGGTCTCCCTCTTGCGTATGAGAGACCTAAGGATGGGCTTTAAATTGCTCTGAAAAAAGATAAAGCCCCAAACCGAGCCACCCCCTCCTGTGCAACCTAGCTCCCTTCAGAGAGGGATTTGAGGAAAAACGCAAAGAATAGGAAATGTAGAGGGCTTCCTCCTCTTTCGAAATGAGTGTCCGCTAGTTGCGGCTCGGATGAGCTTTGTAAGACAGAAAAAGTTTAAATGGGGGCCCAGAAAAACGGAAAAAACAAATTCAGCCCATTTTCTTTGGAGACCCTCAAAGGACCTAGTAGAGCGACCCCGAACCTAGCTCCTTGAGAGCAGGATTTGAGCAAAACGTAAAGAATAAAGTATGCAGCTGGGGTCTCCCTCTTGCGTATGAGAGACCTAAGGATTGGCTTGAATTGCTCTGAAAAAAGATAAAGCCCCAAACCGAGCCACCCCCTCCTGTGCAACCTAGCTCCCTTCAGAGAGCGATTTGAGCAAAACGCAAAGAATAGGAAATGTAGAGGGCTTCCTCCTCTTTCGAATGAGTGTCGCTAGGTTCGGCTCGGATGGCTAGAAAAAAAGTTATGGCCAGAACGAAAAAATCAGCCATTTTTGGAGACCCTAAAAATGACCTAGTAGACGACCCCCGACTTAGCTCCCTTGAGAGCAGGATTTGAGCAAAAACCGTCAAGAATATAAAGTATGGCAGCTGGAGGTCTCCCTCTTGCGTATGAGAGACCAAAGGGTTTGGCTTGAATTGCTCTGAAAAAAAGATTAAAGCCCCAACGAGCACACCCCCTCCTGTGCAACCTAGCTCCCTTCAGAGAGCGATTTGAGCAAACCGCAAAGAAATAGAAATGTAGAGGGCTTCTCCTCTTTCGAATGAGTGTCGCTAGGGTCGGGCGTCGGATGGCTACTGAAAAGAAGTCTATGGCCATAGAACGAAAAAATCAGGCCATTTTTTAGGAGACCTAAAAATGACTAGTAGACGACCCCGACCTAGCTCCCTTGAAAGCAGGATTGAGCAAAACGTAAAGAATAAGTATGCAGCTTGGGTCTCCCTCTTGCGTATGAGAGACTAGGATTCGGCCTTTGAATTGCTCTTGAAAAAAGATAAGCCCCAACCGACCACCAGATCCTGTGCAACCTATAGGTGGCTTCCTTCAGAGAGCGATTTGAGCAAAACGCAAAGAATAGAAAATGTAGAGGGCTTCCTCTCTTTCGATGAGTGTCGCTACGTTCGGCTCGAATGGCTAGAAAAAAAGTTATGCCCAGAAGAAAATCCGCCATTTTTGGAGACCCTAAAATGACCTAGTAGACGACCCCCGACCGAGCTCCTTGAGAGCAGGATTGAGCAAAACGTAAAGAATAAAGTATGCACTGGGGTCTCCCTCTTGCGTATGAGAGACCTAAAGATTGGCTTGAATTGCTCTGGAAAAAGGATAAAGCCCCAAACCGAGCCCCCACCTCCTGGGCAACCTAGCTCCCTTCAGAAGAGCGGATGTTGAGCCAAGGAACGACAAGAAAATGAAATGTAAGAGGGCTTCCCTGCTCTTTCGAATGAGTGGTCGCGTAGTTCGGCTCGTGGCCTAGAAAAAAAGTTATGGCCAGAACAAAAAAATTCCGCCATTTTTGGAGACCCTAAAATGACCTAGTAGAGACGACCCCGACCTAGCTCCCTTGAGAAGCAGGATTTTGAGCAGAAAACGTAAGAATATAAGTATGCAGGCTGGGGGTCGTCCTCTTGGCGTATGAGAGAACCTAAGGATTGGCTTGAATTGCTCTGAAAAAGAACTAGAAGCCCAAACCGACGCCAGCCTCACCTCCTGTGCAACCTAGATCCCTTCAGAGAGCGATTTGAGCAAAACGCAAAGAATATGGAAAATGTAATGAGGGCTTCCTCCTCTTGGCGAAATGAAGTGTCCGCTAGGTCGTCGGCTCGGATGGGCTTAGAAAAAAAGAGTTTAAGGCCAGAACGAAAAATCAGCCAATTTTTTTGGGAGAACCTTAAAAGGATGACGCTAGTAAGACGACCCCCCGACTCTGCTCCTTGAGAGCAGCGATTTGAGCAAAACGGTAAAGAAATAAAGTATGGCGCAGCTGGCGGTTCCCTCTTGCGTAGTGAGAGCCTAAGGGATTGGCTTGAAATTGCCTGAAAAAAGATAAAGCCCAGAAAGCCGAGCCACCCCGGTCCTGTGCAACTAGCTCCCTTCAGAGTGAGTGCGATTTGTGAAGCAAAGCGCAAACGAATAATAGGAAATGTAGAGGGCTACCTCCTCTTTTCGAATGAGTGGCGCTAGGTTCGGCTCGGATGGCTAGGAGAAAAAAGAGTTAATGGCCAGAACGAAAAGTGCGGCAGCCTTTTGTTGGAGACGCGCCTAAATTGACCTACGTAGACGACCCCGGACCTGCTCCCTGGAAAAGCAGGATTTTGGAGCAAAACGTAAAGAGATAAAAGTAGCAGCTGGGGTCTCCCTCTTGCGTATCAGAGACCTAAGGATTTGGCTTGAATTGCTCTGAAAAAAGATAAAGCCCCAAACGAGCCACCGCCCTCACTGTGCAACTCCTAGGGCTCCCTTCAGAGCAGCGATTTGACAAACAGACGCAAGAGGATAGGAAAATGTAGAGGCTTGCCTGCCTCTTTCGAATGGAAGGTGTCCGCTGAATTCGGCTCGGATGGGCTAGAAAAAAAAGTGATGGCCAAGGGAACGAAAAAATACAGCCATTGGTTTGGGAGAACCCTAAAGAATGCCTAGTAGAAACGCGCCCGTTCGAGCCTAGCCCCTTGAGAGCAGGATTTGAGCAATACGTAAAGAATAAAGTATATGCAGCTGGGGTCTCCCTATTGCGTATGAGAGACCTAAGATGTGCTTTGAATTGCTCACTGAATAAACAGAATAAAAGCCCCAAACCGACGCCACCCCTCTCTGTGCGAACTAGCTCCGCTTCAGAGAGCGAATTTGAGCAAAACGCAAAGAATAGGAAATGGTAACGTGAGAAGAGCGGCTTACCTCCTCTTTCGGAATGAGTGGTCCGCTAGTTCGGCTCGGATATGGGCTAGAAAAAAAGTTATTGGCCAAGGGAGACGAAAAAATCAGAGCGCCATGTTTTTTGGCCGAGACCCTTGAAAAAGTGAGCCTAGTAGACGACCCGCGACCTAGCTCCCTTGAGAGCAGGAATTTGAGCAAAACGTAAGGAATAAAGTATGCAGCTGGGGTCCTCCCTTTCGTATGAGAGACCTAAGATTGGCTTGAATTGCTCTGTAAAAAGATAAAGCGCCAACACGAGCCACCCCTCCTGTGCAAACCGTAGCTCCCCTTCAGAGAGCGATGTTGAGCAAGAACGCAAAGAAATAAGGAAATGTAGAGGGCTTTCCTCCTTTTTCGATGAGTGTCGAGGCTAGGTTCCGGCTCGGTGCTAGAAAAGTTATGGCCAGACGAAAAAATCCAGCCATGTTTTGGAGACCCCTAAAATGACCTAGTAGACGACCGCCGACCTAGCTCCCTTGAGAGCAGGATTTGAGCAAAACGTAAAGAATGAAGTATGCAGCTGGGGTCTCCCTCTGTGCGTATGGAAGACCTACAGGATTGGCTGAATTGGCTCTGGAAAAACAGACTAAGCCCCAAACCCGAGACGACCACCCCCTGGTCAACCTAGGCTCCCTTCAGAGAGCGATTTGCAGCAAAAGCAAAGATAGAGGAAAGTGAGGGCTTCCTCCTACCTGTTCGATTGAGTGTTCGATAGGTTTCGGCTCGGATCGGCTAGAAAAAGGTGTATGGCCAGAACGAAAAAAGGTCAGCCACATATTGGTTGGAGACCCACAAAATGCCTAGTTAGGAGACGACCGCCCGACCGTAGCTCCCTTGGAGAGGATTTGGCAAAACGTTAAAGAATAAAGTATGCAGGTGGGGTCTCCCTCTTGCGTATGAGAGACCTAAGGATGGGCTTGAATTGCTCTGAAAAAAAAGATAAAGACCCAAACCGAGCCCCCACCTCCTGTGCAACCTAGCTCCCTTCAGAGAGCGATTTGAGCAAAACGCAAAGAATAGGAAATGTAGAGGGCTTCCTCCTCTTTCGAATGAGTGTCGCTACGTTCCGCTCGGATGGCTAGAAAAAAAGTTATGGCCAGAAGGAAAAAATCAGCCATTTTTGGAGACCCTAAAAATGACCTACGAGACGACCCCCGACCTAGCTCCCTTGAGAGCAGGATTTGAGCAAAACGTAAAGAATAAAGTATGCAGCTGGGGTCCCCCTCTTGCGTATGAGAGACCTAAGGATTGGCTTGAATTGCTCTGAAAAAAGATAAAGACCCAAACCGAGCCCCCACCTCCTGTGCAACCTAGCTCCCTTCAGAGAGCGAATTGAGCAAAACGCAAAGATTACGAAATGTAGAGGGCTTCCTCCTCTTTCGAATGAGTGTCGCTACGTTCCGCTCGGATGGCTAGAAAAAAAGTTATGGCCAGAAGGAAAAAATCAGCCATTTTTGGAGACCCTAAAAATGACCTACGAGACGACCCCCGACCTAGCTCCCTTAGAGAGGATTTGGCAAAACGTAAAGAATAAAGTATGCAGCTGGGGTCCCCCTCTTGCGTATGAGAGACCTAAGGATTGGCTTGAATTGCTCTGAAAAAAGATAAAGACCCAAACCGAGCCCCCACCTCCTGTGCAACCTAGCTCCCTTCAGAGAGCGAAATTTAGCAAAACGCAAAGATTACGAAATGTAGAGGGCTTCCTCCTCTTCGAATGAGTGCGCTACGTTCCGCTCGGATGGCTAGAAAAAAAGTTATGGGCCCGAAAGGAAAAAATCAGCCATTTTTTGGAGACCCTAAAATGACCTACGAGACGACCCCCGACCTAGCTCTCCCTTGAGAGCGGGATTTGAGAAAAACGTAAAGAATAAAGTATGCAGCGGGGTCCCCCTTTGGATGAGAGACCTAAGGATTGGTTTGGAATTGCTCTGAAAAAAGATAAAGCCCAAACCGAGCCCCCACCTCCTGTGCAACCTAGCTCCCTTCAGAGAGCGAATTGAGAAAAAACGCAAAAAAATTACGAAATGTAGAGGGCTTCCTCCTCTTTCGAATGAGTGTCGCTACGTTCCGCTCGGATGGCTAGAAAAAAAGGTTATGGCCAGAAGGAAAAAATCACCCAAATTTTTTGGAGACCCTAAAAATGACCTAGAGACGACCCCCGACCTAGCTCCCTTGAGAGCAGGATTTGAGAAAAAACGTAAAGAATAAATTTATGCAGCTGGGGTCCCCCTCTTGCGTATGAGAGACCTAAGGTTTGGGCTTGAATTGCTCTGAAAAAAAGATAAAGACCCAAACCGAGCCCCCACCTCCTGTGCAACCTAGCTCCCTTCGGGAGAGCGAATTGAGCAAAACGCAAAGATTACGAAATGTAGGAGGGCTTCCTCCTCTTTCGAATGAGTGTCGCTACGTTCGGCTCGGATAAAACTCAAAAAATATGCTTGCTACAAATTTATTCCCGATAGGGCATAAATTTGATAATATTTCATTTTATTTTCATAATATCTATACACCCTGATTTATATATTTATATAATATTTAACTCTATTTTATGCCTGAAAGATAAAAAATTAAATTGCAAAAATATTTCAAAATATGTCTGATTTAATATCCACTTTTGAATGAACCTCACATAACAACGCAAAGTTAATAGTAAATTTATAAAGTTTAAAATCAATAACTCTTAAAATAGAAACCAGAAAAGCGGTATATAAAATATTTATAATTCTTTTTTTTTAATTAACGCAAAGCAATGAATATGATGAAACTTTTCTTAATTAAATTATGAGTTTAAAAGATGGAATTGAATCAATAGTGTATCAGCAGTGGAGTATGGCTTATTTATTGTCCTATCTAATTCCTTATTAACTTATCTCTATGACTTCTCTTTCAAAAAAATTCAAGCATCTTATATAAAAGTCATTTAAGCTTTTGATACGAAATTAAAATGGAAATATTCCTCTGATCAAATTAATCATTGAGTTCGACTAAAAATTTATAAATTACCTAGACTCATTTTCAAATATATTATTTACTAATTAAATAATTATTTTAGATTAATTGGCTTTTGAAATTCAAGCCTTAAATAGGATTTAGGTTTCTATCCTGTTCTTTCATAAAGAATTTCATTAAATTTGTCAACTATCTAAAATCTGGTGGAGTCAGGCACTTTCCGAAAGGATTTTATAAGCAAATTTTCATTACTTCAAATGTCAGCTATTAAAAATATTAAATATAATTCTTTAATTAGAATTTGTACTACTAATTTAAAAATATATTTTATGCTTATTACTTATTCATCCTAAAATATAATGCCATAAAGTAGATTTCCTTTTTTTATGTTTTTATCTTATAACTTTTGTTAATTTTTATTCAAAGTAAGTTAGTGTTTTATATTACCCCTTAGAGAAAGATCATGATCGACTAGACAGGCTATTTTCAGAACTATCCTAATCTCTGTACTAAATTCATTATTTTTCATTTAAGAGCAGATGCTGTTTCACCAAACGCATTTAAGCCTTTTTTCTGATCTGCGAAGAAAGCAGTCAAAATTATCTCAGATGATATAAACACTGAGCTTTCAGAGTTAGCCCAAAAAACAAGTACTCCTAGCCCAAGCAAGTTTTGTGTGAGAGTCACCTCTAATTATCAGACTCAAAAGCCGCAACTAAAGTTTGTTGAGAGATTTGCCAAGAGAGTGTGTCAGAAATTAGATTGAAATAAGCTGCCTATTAAAAATAACTTTCTTAATATTTTTGATGGTTACAATTAAGGTGATCAAAGAGTAGCTTGTTATAGTTAAAATTTAAATTAAAATCTGAAGTAGCTAAATTAATAAAATAAGAATTTAAAATTGTTGGCATTTAATTGTAAAGTAGGTAGATTATGATAGGAGGTGTCTATGAAGATATTTTGATGTTACCTACTCCGAACCAAGAAATTAGCCAAGTTCAAAAACTTTGCTGAGAAAACTCTTTCCACAGGCCTCCTACAAAAGAATTGCAAGGATCAAAGTTGATTAGAATTTAAATGCTTATGGTAATGAAATCAACCCAAGATCTCACACTTCAACTGCCATTTAAATTTATTATTTATTTATTAATTTAATTCTCTTTTAAATTAAATTCTCACTATATTTGCAAGTTATTTTGCAAAGGATATTTCTTTTAAGCAGCCCATCATGAATATATTTAATTAAAACTTAATTTTTTCCTGGAATTCAGGGAATCTTAGTATCATCTTTGAAAATCTTTTATTATTAATGAAAAAGACGAATAAATATATTTTTAATAGAATTAGAAGGAGAAGCGGAACTTAATAATTCATTTTTTGTGCACAGAAAATAGAGGTAAGGGGCCAAATTGGGCCCAAAAAAAAAAAACAATAAAAAAAATAAAAATTGTAAATAAGCTTCTTAAAAGAGAGCCATGCATAATATTTGTTTCTTTTTAATTATTTTAATTAATTAGTGATAATTTATTTTTCATATTTTTGTTTAATTGAGATGATAAATTGTGGCTAATATTGGCAATTACTGATATGATATATTTCCAAAACTCTTTCAGTGTATTTGCCTAAATTATCATTAATTTTAAAACACTAATACTGGTATTGTATTAAAAATAAGAAGGGAAACTCTGACTTTTATTGTTTAAATAAATCATTATTCAAATTTAAAACATTTATAATTAACATCATAGTCAAAGTATAATAAGACTAATTTGTGAAAAAGTTATGTTCTAGAAATATCAAATTAAAATATCAATTTTCTGAAAATTAATAAAAATCAATAGAGATTATTTGTAAATTTTAATACGCAGAAAATTTCTAAACCGAAGTTTAATTTTGTATTGAATGATGAAAACGTCTTAAGAAGAAGGAAAGGAATATTTCTCCCTTTCTTACTAAGTGAGAACATTCAACATTAAAATAATATTTGCGGTTGACTGATAACAATAGTGATTCTGTCCCCATTCTTACTTAGAGACACCTATTATTAATGCCAAATATTCGTTTGCTTAATTACAGGTGCTCCAAAATCCATGACTGCTTATTAAGTAGTCACCAAACTAATTTAGGCTACTAGACAGAGGGAGTTGGCTTAAAATAGTTATTAGGACTTTCATATAATTGAAGATCTTACTATCGAATGCGATCAGGATCAAAACCTTAAATTGTTTATTTTAAATTAAAACCCTTAGCTCCCTAGAATAAGCTTAGAGTTACCAATGATATTCATAAGTATTTTATCATAAAATTGTATATTAATAAGTATAATTGGCAAATTAAACTTTGTTTAAGTGTTTAAATCAATTTATATATTATTCATTATAGATTTAAAATTTAATTAAAAAAAACTCACATTTAATTTTAATTTTTTCTAAAAATTAACTAGGAGCTAATTAAAAATACAATTTAGCTAATTTTATAAACAATTATTGTTTTTATTAAATAAGCCTTTAAATTATTTTTATAAATAATTAGATTTAAGGATTAATAGATGGGTTACAATTACTTCGAATTAAAAAGTTTGAAATAAAAACGACTGACAAGTATGAAAAACTTTATAACACAGTTAAGTTCAGCTTTGATGTTCATACTGGAAGGCAGGTCAGTGTATATGGAAGAATAGCGCAGCCAATAATTGAGGTTTGGGACTACAAAGTCGTTTGGGATAAGGAAGAGAAAGTCATGAGTCATTTTCAGAGAAGGTTCACTAAAGTTTTAAATTTTAACTAAAAATAATGGAGATGCAAGAAATCTTGGAGATGAAATAGCTTAGGAGTAATTTTCTTGACTTCTTAAGTTTTTTCACTTAATTACATAAATGAAGCTTGAATGTTTTCTCTATATAATAAACCTGTTTCATTAAATTTTAAAAGCTACTTTTTTATTTTAATTGCAAATGAATTTATTAAATTGATCAAAAATTAGAACTGAATATCAAAATTTTTTGTAATTTGTAGAAAAATATATCTTTTTTATAGAACAACATAGCATTGGCTTTACCTAAATTTTTAGGTTATTTAAATATAATAAAAATTTGCAATTTTACAATATTTTTTGAAATTTCTCTCAAAAGTAAATTAATTTATATTTTACAATCAGAAGCAATTAGATCCAAATTTTTCAATCTTAACTTTGAGGAAAAAAAATTCCCTATAGATCTGATCCATTTTTCACCACAGCTTATTTCTCTTTAAGATAAAATTTAATTGCAATATCATATTTAGAATAGACTCCATTAATTTATAGTAAAATAGTTCAAAAATTTAATTAAATCAAAATAAATATCTAAAATTATTATAATGTAATCTATTTAACCAGGAATGCAAATAAGCACTTTCTTAATAAGAAATTTATTGTTTAAATATATGTATATTTATTTTTTAATTGAATAATTAGAGCAAGTTTTTGTTTGACCTATAAATATCATTCCTCTACTAAAATTAAAATTTTATGAGACAAGTTTTATTTAATACTGGTGTATTAAAACATACTCATTTTTAATTGTATTATTTTAATAGGTAAATGTATAAATTAAAAAATTATTTCAAAATAAGTCTGCTTTAATATCCACTTTTAAATGAACCACTAATAACAATCCACATTTAAAAGCAAATTATGAATTTAAAATTTTTATAATCTTTCAAATGCAAACCAGAAAAGCGGCAAATAAAATAACTGATTTTAAATTTCACTTTAGCTGTTATTTGCTAAAGACATGTAAAAAATTAAATTTTTCATACTTAAATTATTTTTAAAAGATGAAGTTGAACCAATAGTGTTTGAGTAGTGGGGGGGGTGGCTGATTGCTCTGTCCTATCTCTGTTCCTATTAGCTCATCTCTGTGACCTCCCTCTCTCTAAAAGAAGTTTAAGAATAAGTTTTAAAAGTCTTTTAAGCTTTTGATATTATAAAGAATGGTAATATTCCTATAATCAAACTCGTCTTTGATTTCGACTAAAAATTTGCCCCCCAAAAAATTAGGCTCATTCTAAAACTTATTTAGGAAAATTTAAATAATTAAAACTATTGGCTTTCAAATTATTCCTTAAATATTTCGGTTTCCTTCTCGCTTTTTCATCTAAAATTTCATACAGTTTATAAAAAATCAAAGATGGGAAAGAGACAAATAATTTCTTCAAGCATTTTAAAACTAAATCATCATCACTTCAAAAAGTCAACTGTTGACAAGAAAAATTATATTCTTCTTAGAAAATTGCACTTCTGAATTATTTCTAGTAGATATTAAGTGATATTTGTAACTGTCATAATATTCTATTAGTTAGAGCTGTATATCATGAGTGATATAAAGCCTATAGATAATGCTCTGATGCCTATATAATACGATTTTGAAGTGAATGTTAAGTGAATTACTTGCGAAGTGTATAATATTTCGCATATTTAATTGATGAACAGGAGTTCTTAAAGTTAAAGAAATTATAAATATAAAATCAATTCTTTTTATTTTTACGATTTATAGTCGTTAAAGCTCAGTTTTTTTGAGAATTAAAACTGTTTATTATGCTATAATGTACAGTATTAGAATGAATGAGAATAATGCAATACTAAAGAGTTAAAGAGTGATTGCCCAAATACTTACTATTGAAGGTATTTCTTTCTCATTTATTTTTGGAATAAGCTAAAGATTTAAAATTTAGGTTTTCTAAACATATGTCTTAAAAAATTTTCATATGGCCTTCTTGGATGATTTTTCAACCCAATGATGATTCTTTCTACCACACGAATTAAAAGGATACCTAGTAAAAGAAACTTGAGTAAGAACTTATTTCGATAATAAACAAATATATATTTTAATTTTACATTTATAATAACCAATAATACCAAGACCATAGCTATAAATACCTCTAACTATCGTAGATAAGCTAACTAAAAAGTTAATTGTGGATGGTGGAGCAGGAAATCCGACCCTTATGTAAGTCACTTAATTGAAAAGCCTTCAAAGAAGTATGTTGCAGCAATTGGACGAGTGGTAGAATACTTCCTTCCATACCAACTATGTAAAAAATAATTATAGTATGTGAGATTCAGTAGGACAAGAAGTTTAAAGGACTTAGAGATGACTACAACTATGAGTCTAATTGTGCTATTGCCATGCATGATATTGCTACATTTAGGATTATTTGCAAAAATGTTCCTAGTTGGTGCAAGGACTTAAAATTAATCTTTCTTGATATTCAATTATTTCTTTGCTTTAATAAAGAGGATAAAAATAAAACGATTATATATAAGAGAGAGAGGAAGTTATTTGACAATATGATAAACTTTCATTAAGTTGCTGGGAGTAATTACGAATTAGTTAAGTCATTCCATCACTTCACAGAAGACTTTTAAATTTACCAATTCTCTTTTTTTTGCCAACTCTTAATTACCATCAGCAAAGAAAATTGTAGATGAGGACTACAAAGAAAACAAATCAATAAAGAATTTGAAGAATCATCCAAGATGGCTTAATAAAATTTTCAATTTTTAATGAATGATTAATTATTAATAATAGATCTTTTATTGATTTATCAATTATTAGAACAGCTTTAGAGGATTTTAAGGTAGAATTATAATTGGCCAGTTATAGATGATAATTAGAGCCCTATATTTATACTATTTTTAAATAAATTTTAAGTTCTTTATGGCCTTCCTTGGAAAATTCTATAATTAAACACTCTATCAAAGAGCTATGAAAATTCTTAAATTAATTAGTTTTATTTGCGCTCACTCTTTAATTGAGAATATATAATATATGTATGGAATTTAATAATACGATAGTTTAGCGTTTTTAGGTTATTTTTATAAATATTTATCCACACAAATTAAAATAATAGTGATTTAATATATTAACATACTTACTTGTAAATTATTGAACAATCCTCCTTATGCAGAAAAGCTTTCAAGATTAAAGTTTCCTAAGCCTCCATTTGAACTTTAAAACACTCCTCGAGTTTTATCTGCTTCCTAATTTTAAAATATTTATTAATTCGAGTTTTATAATTATGAGGTGGTACAAATATTTAAATAAAAAATTTAATATAGAGGTTAATTTTATTTGTATATTTTATTTTTAAGCATTAACTAAAATTTATGAAAATAATCATTTTTAAATTATCTTTTTGGTAATCACATAATTATTTTATGATAATTAACTTATTATTTTATCTTGTATAAAATGAATGATGTGTCGTCGCTTTATATTTCTAATTGATTAAAAAAGATTATTGGATTTTAGAACTTAATTATGATTTTTTTAAATAAAAAGTTAACTTTCATTGGTGAAGGCCCGAATGGACAACTCTAAATCCCAAAAACCCTCTGCTGTTGCTGGTAAGTTTTAGAAACAAAAAATTTTTTCCACCCAGGTTGGTATAGGATACTCCACGGTGTTATGTCACACTTTAGATGACGTAGTAAAGCATGTATTCAGGGCTTCTTTAGATATTTTTTTTAATTTATTTCATTTCCTCTTTAAATTAATTTTATCTTTAAGCATTTAGTAAAATCCTTGCACAAAAAGAATATTATAAAATGAGATCTCAGATAACTAAACTCTCACTGCTTTCATCCCATTTATTGGTCTTTTAAATTACTTCTATTTACCATTAAATTTTGACTATAATGCCAGTGATCTAGCCTTAAATACTATCTATGGAAGCCAATTTTGTTACAAACAGCATATAATTGTGTCTCCCTCTAACCCCTTGGCGATTCATTCATAATTATTATTACTCTCTCCCTACTTTCAAAAAATAGGGGATCATTTATGGAAAGGATATCTAATTTAGAGAGTAGTATTTTTCTCACACGACTTCAGGGCTCATCATAACCGAAGCATCCTTCAATTAACCCAACACTATTCATCGACTGGTTACTAAACTATAAAGCATGCAGATGGATAAATACAATATGACAGAGGTATTTAATTATGGACAGATAAACTCCCTAACCCAACCAATTTTACTTTAGTGTCACATCATGGGTCCTACATTTTTTCTATACAATTTTATAATTTCATCATTCCCTTATATTTATAAAAATAAACGATATATAATTTATTTATCTTATGATCGACTATTTTTTTATTAAAAAAATAAAACATGATATTTAACTATACATTCTTATAATTTATAAAATTGTGCTATGCTACTTTTGCACTCATTCCCCTTGTATTACCAAAAAGAGAAATAATTCAGAACTTGAATTAAGCTATTCTACTTCCTTAATTAACTTCTATCGTTGAGGTATAAAATTAGATGGATTATAGCAGAAGTGGGCAAATTTTTTAAAAAATGAAATGAAGAATTAAGAATGATGCAAGTTTGAATTTCAAAATTGGTTTCAAGATTGAAAATAGAAATTCAGTTTATTCCCCAGAAAATTAAGTGTATGATGAATGTTACGAAAATATATTAGTTTTCTTTATCTAAAATAGCGATCTGATTGTCTGCAGCATTTATGAAAAGAAGTTTTCTTACATGATTTAATTTGCAGATTTTAAAAGTTTATTATCAAAGTTTTATAATGTATTTTCTAAATTTTCTACATAAACCTTGGTTTAATTTATTTTTGGCAGTTTATATATTGATTTGATTTTGTTTGATTGCCCCTTAAAAGTTACATCCTTAAATAATTTTCTGTTACATTTTTTTTTTTTTAATATTTTTTCGATCATCTATCCATTATATTCATAATCTTTGAAATAATTAAATAAAAAAATTATTTTTTTTTAAAAAAATTATACAAACATAAAAAAAATTTTTTAAAATGTATTTTAAAAAAAAAAATGCCAAAAAAGGAAAAAAAAAATAGTAAGATTAATTTAGCATACAAAAAAATTTTTAAAATAAAAAAATAAGATTTATAAAATGAATTCCTAATTAGAAGCAGATGCGCCTAGAGATCCGCCTCCGTTGCTCATTTAATTTAGATGTTTTGCCTAGTTGTTTTTAATTGAGATTTCAGAGATAAAAAAATTTATTCATTTAAAATAAAGAGAGAAATTTTAAAAAAAAATTTAATTTCTAAAATATAGTTATACATAAAAATCAATGCAGAATCCAAGGCCTAATTTCTTTGGAAAAAAATAAACTATTTATTTAAAAAAATCTAAAACTCAATACTTTTGAAGATGCAAGAGTCATTCGAAAATGTTAGGACCAAAATCTAACAACTATAGCAATCAAAGAAATAAATTCTCAAGCATATTAAATACAAATAAACTTATTAAGATAAGGACAAGGAGAAGTACATACTATTAGGGTAATTAAGAACAGCTTAATGAATTTGATTACAATAAAAAATTAAATTCTATCACATACAATCAAAATAATGCATATAACTTTTTAAAACAACTTTTTTTATAAAATTTAAATCTCAATCTTAAATATTTAAAAATTAACCTTCCTCTTAGGATTAATTTTTATTAATTTGATTATTATGTTGTAACTTGATTTATCTCTGTATAAGGAGATTCTTTCTCTTCAAATGTCAATTTTATGCTTCTCCCAGATATTCTAACAATAATATGATTTGATTATTTATTCCATAAGATTAGAAAGCAAAAGAACTTATGATTAAGTCTTATAACTATTTTGGTATTCAAAATAAGTTAGATTATAAAAGTTCAAATTGCGTTAAATATATTAAATTTATGAATTATAACACAATTCAAAATATTCAATTTTATAATTTTGTTTCCTTAAATATTATTAGAATGCTAAGCTCACTGCTAGAAAGTGAATAGGAGTATTTATTCTATTAAAGATAAGCTAGAATTATTCATAGGTTCAAAGCTGGAATATAGATTAATAAAAATGAAAGAAGAAGCACTTACTATTTCATGATTAACTTTAAAACAATCTTTATAATAAAAAGAAACTTGCACATTCCGCTGTTTCAATTTATCAATTTTTAACTATTTATATGAACAATCACTGATTAAATTAATTTCAAATATATAATTACATTTTTCTATTGCTTATATTTATAAATTCAGTTGTTTATATTTATTTAATTTGTAAAAATGAAATAAATAATTATTTAGCATTTGCAGTCAGAATATCATTTAGAGATAGAACGACTAGAATATCAAATTTATTACATAGAATAAATAAATAAAATATTCTTATTTAAAATAAAATAAATAAATACATTGTAAACTAGAAGAATAACAAGTTTCTAGTTTCGTATTGGAATATAATTGAAAGTAGTTCTTCAAGAGAAGATATTTAATATATTTTATCTCATTCTTTAACATATTAAGAATCTTCCTGTTGAGCTATCGCTGAATAGAAATTAATTTTTAAGCTTTAAAATGAATAGAAGAGGAAAGAAGCTGCCATAAGTAGCCATAGATATGCAAGATTATTGACATTTGAAAGAATAATGATTATATTTTAACTAATTAGTTTTGTTTAGCTTGCTAGATATTTTTAATTAAACATACATATTTATTTTTTTAAAAAACTATAATAGTTTTATTAAAATCTTATATCTATTTTTTCAAAGTTGATTTTAAGGAATTCACAATAAGATAATATATTTTGAACTAATAATTTATTAATTTCTTAATTTTTAAATTTTTTTTTTGCATTCTTTGAATTACTTCCTCTAATAAATAATATAAAAATTATCTAATTCCTGCTCTATTTCTAAATTAATTTTAAATCTTTACAAAAAATTATGCAAACTAAAAACTTTAATTTTAATTAAAATAATAATTTATAATTCTTATAAAAAATATTAGAATAGTAAAAGGAAGCTTCATTTGGTAAAGGAATATAGCTGAGAATTTAATAAAAAAGAGAATTAAATTAGATATTAAATTAAAATGGAATAAATCAGTGACTGTTGAAGTGTGTCAGATTTAAATATTAATTAGACCATTAGATTCCGTATAAAATTCTAAGAAATTTTTATCCTTGCAACTTTTGTGTGGGAGTGCTCAATTAAAAGTTATATGCGACAAAAGAATTGAATGAAAACGATGAAGATAATGAAGAAGAGTGGGTGAGTCATCTCTCACTGCTGAGAGGAACTACAAAGATGATTAAAGAAGAAACTCATATTTTTTAATTCTTTATCGAACAAGTTACAGATCAATTGGTGAATCTGAGATTTCAACTGACTACGAAGTTGCAAACTCTCCATTTATTAATTAACCAATCCCGATTTAATTGAAAATTCCTAATATAAATAAAAATTGAATGCCTTAATGAGGAGTTGACTTCTTTAATATATTTATTGTTATTATTTTGGCCAGGCTGCTTATATATTCAATAACTTAAAAACAATTATGAAAAAGAACTTAAGAGAAATTAACAAATTAAGTTTCAATAAATAAATTTAGTTTTAGCGATTAGCAATGGAAGCAGCAACGTGAAAGGAGAGAGCAAACAAAATTATCTCTCAACTAATTCTTAGAATTAAGGTATTTACCAATTTCAAATGACTTGGACTATCCTTGCAAGAACAGATACGAATCAAGTTCAAAATATTCAAATTAAAGAAAAGTACTTGTGAAAACACTTTGGATGAAAGCAAAATAATTTTTCTTTATTATCTTGACGGTGGGCTTTCGCGGTGACGTGGCACAACTGATCAAGGAGTTACGCCTGTGAATTACTTTAAATCGATTAAGTATTATATGCCCGTTAGGGGATCTTAATTCCAAAACTATTATTCCTTTATTATCTTACAAAAACTTTAAATATCCTGCGTTTGCAACGCATTTTTAAAATTAACCTGAAATTCCACAGTTTCAACATTACAAACTCTCCCAACAGCCCTAACTCTAAGGGTCTTGATCTGCTTAGCCAACTCATAGTCCAGAAACTTATCATCATTTGTTGGATTTGGTGGCATAAAAATGGCAATTGCCCCTTATAAAACTTGGAGTATTCAAGGGGCTCGGTGTCCCCTTCTAGTAAAATAAAATAAAAAAAATTGAGGAAAAAAAAATTATTTAAATGTCAAGCACTAACAAGCCTCTAACAGAGACACCTGCTGGGATAATCAGTATGATAGTCTTGAATTTTACTTGCTAAACAGTACCTATTTTAGCTGCAAATGTTACTCCTTTTGACTTTCATTCCTTAGATGAGGGCGATAGCGAATTTAGAGTGAGATTTGCGATTGAATATTTATTAATATTTAGAGCGACATTGTAGTCACCTAAATTAGCCCACCCTATTAAATATTCACAATTCTTACCGATAGATCACCAACCTTGAAAAAATTCTCACTAAAAAAAAATAAAAATGCACGAAAAAACGTGATGGATAGATAGTTCCAAACTGACTTATTTCAAATACAAATTTATAAATATAAACTTTTTAACTAAAAGGCTTAAAATCGTGTTTTAATCTAAAAAGTATCTAAATTAATATAATTAAATGTCATTTTAAGAAGATTATAGTTGCCTTTTTCTATTATTTGGCCTTCTAAACTAGCTTTTTAGATTTTCTTTAATTATATTGCCTCAAATATTATAAATATTATAAGAATGGCTCTTTATTAAGTTACAGCATAGAATTGTAGATCAGAAAAAAAATATAAAAAAAGAGATAGCAAGAAAGCTATTTCAAAATCATAAAATAATATTTAAATTGATCATACTCGTTTTTCCTACAATTTTAATTAATAAAATTTGATATTAAATTTTGATTTTATATTGAATGAGTTGGAGTAATTTTTGAGTAAGTTTTAAGTTCGAGTAAATATTATTATTATAGTTTAAATTTAAATGAGAGTCGGAATATAATTAAATGTAGAGTATAGCAGTTAAATTGCAAACTACGTATGTCAATATGGGGCTTCTTCAATAAGTAATTAAATTATAAGATGAGTTTGTTCTTCTGCGATTGCGATAGGAAGTGTCTCTGAAAAGATATTGGTGTGACAAACTCTAAAAAAAACAAAAAAATTAGCAAAGTTAAAAAATTTCTGATCGAGGTAACTAGACCTCAAACATAAAAGTGACAAGGATGAAATTTGCTTAAAATTTAATGCTTAATAGAATGGTAATATTTTCAACCCAATATCTTACACTTCAACTGCCTTGAATTTTAAATTTTTATTTTAGTTATTAATTTAATTCTCTTTTTTAATAAATTCTTAGAGATATTTAAAGTAGAGATTCTTGGTTATTACCCAATATGGACAGTTAATGAATACCTAGGGAATCTTGAGCATCAATAGCTAAATATAAACTTTATATAATAATTATTCTTTAATAAATTGTAATTGGAATTTATTTGTAATATTCTATTGTCTATAAAATTATCTTATGCGATTATATATATTTTAATAAAATTACAGATTGCTGATTTCTTAAATTTTATAATCTTAAAAATTATAAAGCAAAAAATAAGATAATTTAAAATTAAATTTTTTGAAAATTTTTAAAATTTTCAAAAAAAAAAAAACAAAGGCAAAAAAAAAATAATTAAAGGGGCAGAAAAAATTCTTTTAAAAAATTTCATGTTCAAAAATAAAAAGTAAAATTTTTATTTTAAAAAATTAAAAAATTTTTTTTTGCTTTGATGCATGTTTTGAAAAAATCTGATTAAATTAAAAGCTTAAATTTCATAAGCAAAAATTTATAAACCGAAAAGATAATTTCAATGCAGTTTCCACTTTTTATTTTAAATATAACTATTAAATTATAAAGTTATAATATAGGGGCCCGTGTGTTGGGACTAAAGTCCTCTTGATCTTGTAGAGTGGAGATCATCTGGCATTTCTCAAGACCCATGCTGATTATAATTTCTCCAAGAGGAGACATAGTTTAGTAATCGGCCTGTAGAATGTGTGTACTTAAAAGAAAGTAGAGGATTAAGGTTGCCCTGAAGCCTTGAGGGAAATAGCTGAATCAGCTCTCTGTATTTATAAATAAAGTTAGTGGTCCCCTGATGACTTTCAAATCTGTAAAGAGGGATACTAAGTGCAACCTCCAACATTGCAGCATGAATCACCTAACGCTGCGGAGAGTCTGTGGTTACTAACGAAAGCAAACGGAATTTTTCTTAAATACCTCTCTTTGTACGAAAAAGAGTTATTTAGTTTCGCAGAAGCTAAACCAAACAGTAAATTTGGTGAGGGGGGGCATCACATGATAAATCCTCGGATTTATGACTTACTTCATGATTAAGCATTTGTTTATTTACCAGTAAGGGTTTCTTAATTTCTTTTAATTAAATTAGTTGATCTTAAATATCTTTCCCGAAGAAATTAAATTAAAATCCTCTATTAATTTCAGTTTCAATTTTATAAAATGAATAAAATAACTTCTTTTCTATTATTTTTTAATGTTGCCTTCAATTAAATGATAATATCATAATTGAAAATAAGAAAATTAAAAATTATTAACTACGATAAAATATGTTTGCCTTTATTTAAAAGCATACATTATATCTTTTTTATAAAAAAATATAAGAAGTAGATTATTAAAGAAAATTAAATTTTTTACTGATTATCGTAAAACCTGCTGATCAAGGTGGTTCTACCTCTTTCACTATCTCAAAATTCCAATACTTTTATTAATAATTTTAACCAATCATCAATTTAATTTAAACTCTCATCTATAAAAAAATGTGTTAAAAAAACTTATATACAGTTATATTTAATAAAGAATTAAATAAAATGGGTTATATAAATTCCTAAAATTTTAATCTATAACTTTTCGTATTTTATAAATTATGAGATAACTTATATAATAAATATGAATTTTTCTTTAGCAATATTTTTTAAGGCCTAGCTATTCTCAATGTTTAATGCTTTCTCAGGGTAAATTCAACTATAATGTATTTTAATAAATTCAGTCATAAAACTAAAAGTTAGATAAGCAATACTCTAAAATAATTCATTTCATATATTTAATAATTTCCCCCGCCCCCAAAATAAATAAATTATTCTCAGATTTAAAAGCATCACGATTGCTTTTCATTTATTATTTTTTCAATATTTATAAGATTCTCATCTCTATAAAAAAAAATTTGTTTGATAGAGTTTTGCACCTTCCTAATTTTTTAACTCTCAGACGACTAACCGAAGTTATTTAAATAACTCTAAATTTAAAGTGTATGATATCGATGTTTGTTAATTATTTTAAGAATGAAAATGGAAAATGAAGAATATGAGAAGATCCAATTACATAGAAGAAGTGAACAGCCTCCATAAACTTATTCTACAAATGATAATGGAATAAAAAGCAGAGACCTAAAAAACTTGATTTACTAGCAATATATCTAACTTGGAATTTTACCTGGAGAAATTACTGTTCCTCCACAAAGACAAGATAATTTAAGTAACAAGAATTAACTAAAGATTAAAGTGGGTTTGAATGATGATTTAAATCCAAGGAACAGCAAGGAATCCTACTCCCAGTAAACGTGCGCATCTTCAACTTCCAAAAGAACATCCAAGTAGTTTATATTCAGAATGAGTCAGGATATTTCTTACAGGCATCAAAGGAACAAAAAATTATAGCATAACCTACAACAATACAATTAGTAAACTCTCTCAAGGAAAGACATGAATAAAGGGCATTCACAAATTCATCAATGACTCTATAGAGAGGCATCTCACAAAAGCAAAAAAAGACAAGAATAAGTATATATTATGTTTTTAGTTTTGTTTGCTGCCAACATGGAGTAACTTACCATTTAAGTGTAGTGTAAAAAACTTCAAAAACAATTGAAGGATTCCATCGAATTCTCAAAGCAAAATTATAAACTTTCAGAAGAAGTTAAATTAAAATATATTTATGGGTATATATAATTAGTAAAATTTTTTAATTATACATATTATTGATTGAAGAAGAAAGGGAGAAACTTCTTTAGAAAAAGATAAGAAATATTTTGAACACTTCAACAAATAACTCTAAAGAAAATATAGACATTTAAAGGCTTTTAGAAAGTTTAAAAATTAAGAAAGAATTTATAATTTTAATAGAATGAGATGAAAAAATTAATTTTTGCAGGATTAATTATAATGATTATATTTTAATGGTAATTGAATTAAGGTACTGTTGTCGGATTATTCTCTTTAACAATTAGAGATTTATTATTTTTTAAGTATAGAATGAATAATTAATTTAAAAATGGGAAATAATCCTGAAAATTTAAAATGAATGAAAGAGAAATCGTTTTTCTTTATGAATACTAAAATATGAAAGTTTTATATTTTTAAAGCTAGAATATAGATGCTTTTGCACGAAAAGAAGATAAAAGAACTAAATAAAAAGGAAATCAAAATTAATCTTAAAAGAAAACCAACTAAGTAGAGATATAGCTGAATTTAATTTTAAATTAAAAATATAGTTATTTATTGTGAAAGACCATCTTTTACAATCTATATAATTTATGCTGTAATATTTACTCTGAACACTTTTATAAATTTTGAGAAATCTAAAATAAAATGCTTATTCCTTTTTTTTAAAAAATATATTAGTAGTATACTCTAATCAGATTTGACCTTTAACATTGTGAATGAGTCTTCCTTTATAACTCAAAATTAAAATATATTTTTAATTAATTGATAATAAAATAGCGAAAGCAAAATATGCTCTAAGAAGTTGTTATTTTTGATTTAGTTGAATATCCCTAAACCTTAACGACTATAAAATATGAGTTAAAATAATAAGATTGATTATTAGCACAGAAAGTAGCTTTCAACGACTCCTAATTTCCAAGATTACTTTAACGACTGATTTTGATTTGTAGTTACTTTTACAACAACGATTAACTTTGCATACATTGATTTATTGGATTCAAGGAATAAGATAAATTAACTAATTTTATTCAAATAAAATGCTAGTAGTAGCCACTGTCAAAAGTCGGAAAGCGCAAATTAATGAGGAAGAACAAAATAGAAAGGATATGCACATCACAGCAAACACTATTTATTTTAAAGACTTCCAAAAAACCTAGATAGTCAATTATGAATACAGAACTTGCCTAAAACTATATCAAGAGAGCTTCAAATTACTCAAGTATGCTCAGCGCTGCTGCTTCACAAACCAAATTGGATATTAAATATATTAAATTAAGTTAATTTTAAATTAAAAATCATTTAAAAAAGATTAATATGTTTAAAAAACCTCTTTCATTTATTAATGAGTAAATTTTTTCAAATTTATAAATTACAAGTCTAATTTTTAAATAAGTTAATATTTAAAAATAATGATGAGTTTGTGACAAGCAATATACTTAGCCCTATAAGCAATCATGAAGAAAAGCCGATTCATTTGAATATTAATTTATTACTTTATTTATAAGTTTAAATTATTCTTTAATATAATATTTTTTAATTTAATCTTAAATTAATTCAATATAATTTCTAAGTTCATTTTCAATGCTGATTTATGTTTATTTTTACAATTCTTAATAGATCTAAAATGTATATGGCTTGTTTTTTTAAAAAAAAATTAACAAAATAAATTAATTTAGAAACCCAGAATTAAAAAATCCATTTGAATATTTAGAGTTTTTCATTCAATATAAGCCTCATAATTTAAATAGATTACAAAATATAGTTTAAAATTATATAGATGAAAAAGAAATTAAATAAGTTGATACGGAAAGGACAATTTTATTATTTTAAATTAAATTGCATAAGTTTCTGGTAACATCTTTTTTATATAGAAGGTAAAAAATAAATATTAGTTACTTTTTAAAAAATTAATTTTCGTTAAGTAAAGAGAAATGGTGTGTACTCACTTCTGCGTCCTTTGTATCATAATTACTTATTTCAGTATATCTCCAAAACTAATCGCCTATTAAAATTTGAAAATATTTTTAAAAGGCAATCTCCATGTAATATTTCTATTTTCCAATAAATTACTATTGACAAAAATATGAATAAAAAAGAAGGGTATTTCAATAATGTTAGAAATCCCCAGCCAATAAAAGTTTCACAATTTAGTGAGAATATCGGCAAAAGGGTAACTATTTAAGCTGTGGGAGGAAACAGCTAAAGACAAAGCTAAGACTTGATAAAGCATGAGGCACCCTAATTCAAGTTTGGGAATCATCGCAAATCTGCAGACCCATCAAGTAACTTCGCACTGAAAAAGAAATTATTTTAATCCATTCCCATTGATAACAAGAACTATGACATCAATCCCTAGGAGCTCATCAAAATCACTCTAAATGGACTTTACTAGTCTAGCAATCCTAATCTTCATAAACACAGGGACTATGACCCTTTCCTTTCAAACTTCATCAAACTCAAGGAGTAGGTATAGAATTATAGATCTTCATAATTTGATTTACTCACTTATAATTTATAATTAATGGCAATTTTAGTGTACTTCCAGGAAAACAAAGAGCTGAACTAGCCTAGAAAGATCAATTACAAAATTACATTGTAAATTAAAATAATTTATATACTGAATTTATTTAAATCATAATATTTTATCTTAACTTTATTTATCGTTAGTTGATAATTTTACAGTTTTTAATGTTAAATTAATAACTATAAATTCATAACCAACCCCACTCTCTGAACTCCTATTTTAAAGTTCTTAACATATTATTTGAGTTAAATTGAAGGATATCTTATATAAATTACCAATATAATATGCTTGTAATTCTTTATATTATTGTAAACTAGTCTCTGTGGAATAACGGGCCTGTAAAAATAATTACA